>JAJHUR010105980.1:1258-24845 GCA_027495735.1 Lutjanus campechanus
CCCGTTCCCACTTCCGGTTCAAGCCTAATTTAGGACATTCCCTTTCCGGTTTGAATGTATTTGTTAATTTGTTTCGGCACTTGTAAATTTGTTTCGGCGTTTGTAAAAGTGTTTCGCGACTTGTTAATTTGTTTTCCGAAATGTAAATTTGTTTCAGAACTTGTAAATGTGTTATGGTAATGTAATTTTGTTTTATGATATGTTAAAATGTTTTCCAAAATGTAAATTTGTCTCAAGATTTGTTAAAGTGTTTCACGTTTTGTAATGTTGGTTTGCACTTCCCGGCCACCGTACATACACAATAAAATGAGCAACATTATTAAATACTGGGTATTTTTTGCAATTTTGAACCCCTACAGTTTCTTAGTGCAATTCAAGTGTCATATGGACAGCTGTATGAAAACAAAAACTAGCAAGTTGACCACTTTGCTAACATAGCCAAACACCAAGCAAGTGCAACAACACTCTAGGCCTATTTGAATGGCTAGAAGTATTTAACTAGTAAAATAAGAGTATACTTACTGTATAAGTAGGGTGTGATCAGCAGATTATTTTTCATCCCTGGTGTGGACAAAATGTATCCCCCCCCCCTTTGTACTCTGTACAGTCTGCCACAACCCCTGTATTGTAGAGCCTCAAAGATTCTCAAAGAGCCCCAAAAAGACTATTTATAACCTAAAAAAACAAACACATTGTGTGTCTCCTCCACTTTTATTACTCTGGACAGCACCACACCAATATAAGCACTCCCCAATTAAGCCTTTGGTTTCAAGCTGCAGGACACACAGGAACGACGCTGCACCACTTTGTGAGGAAATACAGGTGGTTTACAGTCGACAAATCCGTTCTTTTAAGATTTTAAGAATCATCACTAAAGTTAAAGCCCAGATCAGATAGGACAGTTTTTGCAGTGTGAGGCGTCTGTGAGCACAGCAGACAGACAGTCAAACAGGGAGACGGAGCGCTCATGTGGACTGACAGCTGCAGAATATTATCAAGTTCAACTTGATGAAACTCTTCATGAAGTCATTCTGACATTTGATTGTGTGCTCAGTCATAGTGGACTAATATAATGTGACTATTAGGTTACTATTAGGTAATTTAACGTCTGCATGCATCATAGTGTGCTCTGGTAATTAAAAAACAGCACTAAACCTTTTAATTTAGTTATTTTACCAGTTTTACAGCACAAATACCCACTTACTTCAATATGCAATAATCATCAGATAACATTAAATATTACACAAACTTTATTTAAGGATTTTGATTGTGACGAAGGAGCTACTGGATCAAATTAAATATCCCAGTCTGGGAGCTCCCCGATCCTGTTCTGGGAGAATCCAGCAAAAAAAAAAAAAAAGTTGATTTAATTTTGTCCTGTTAGATTAGCATTTAACTCCACGTTAGGAAAGCAAAAGACATGCATGTGAAAATATTGCACTACTTCAATGACTTTTTTTTGTAAATGGACTTGGGAAATATAGGCTACTAGGTATAGTATAGGTATACAGTATATAGGTAAACTTTACTTCAGTGTACCTAATAAAATGAGCTTGAAGTATACTTTTTTGTGAAGGATAGCAAGTCAGCTAATATTACTTACTAGTCCAACAGCTAGACAGCCAGCTTAGCTCCTATTTTGCAGCCTTATATTTTCTGTCATGATGGCAATAAATGCTGCTGAGCCTCATCCCGGCACCGTTCCCCACCAGCGTTCCCCGCTGTGTCCCCACCAACCTGGCAATCCAGAGCTTGTGTCCTAGCGGTGTAAACCCCAACACTCCCCTGGTGCTCTGAGCTCCCAGACTGATCAGAGTCAGCTATCTGCACAGCTAACCAGCTGGTTAGCAGTTACTGTAGCAACAAGTAAAGCCAGCTGTCCATCAGGACCATTGATAGTTGAGGCAGAGCAGTCAGAGGACATCAGAGGGGAAACCAGAGAACATTCATCAGTGACACAGTTGGCTGTGTTTGACTTAGTGCTGATGTCAGGGCCATTTCTAGAGGTAAATGCATGTGGGACACCAGATTGTCCAGTAGTCTCCTTTGTGTTTTGGGTCATGTAAGAAACTTTGGCTCAACTTTTCACACCCGATGAAAGTTCTACACTTGTGAATAGAATTGTGTTTTATGTTAATTGTATTCAATAGTGAGGTATTTTAAATGTATATAAAAAACAATAAGATAATATAATCATAAATATTTATTATTTTATTGATGATTTTACAGGCAGGATTATATTTTTAGCATCATGTTGCAGGCCAGAGGGAGGAGGATGGGGGGCCAGAAATGGTCCCCAGGCCAGCAGTTTGAGACCCCTGCTGTAAACAATGTCCCCAATGAGATTTGAGCCTTAACCCATAAACATACAGCATCCATATGTTGTTGATGGTAGGCTTGGCCAATATCGTATCGCGTGCGATTTATCGCCAAAAAAACTGTTACCGATGAAAATTTGCCACTTTACGATAACGGCGATAAATGCCACTTGATGACACATTTTTTTGTGCGACGCCCTCGCCAAAAAAAATCAGTGTAAATCCGAATAACTGTACAGCGCACTGTGTTTCGCACATAGGGGTGTGTACTGAAATTCTGTATTAAACGGCAGTATTATTAAAGACCAGAGTATTGGTAACATTTGAATTTTGATGTAATTTATTATCACACGGCTGCAGAATCTCTCCTCTCTGCATCAGTGCAGCTCCTCCGTACACACACGTAGGCTACTATACACACACACACACAGTGTGTTTCTCTTACCGTCTCTGTCTGATCTGTTGATTTTCTTCATCAGCAGGATGTTTTATAAAGCCAAAGAGCTAAAACCCAACTCGCATTTTGGGTTTTTTCGCACATATAAATTCCCCCGCGATTCAGTTTTCACAGCAGCAGAGCATGCGAGGAGACTTGTTGTTGATGACGGAGTTTATTAAAACAATCGAAACTAACGTGATGGTGAATGACATCGACACCAACCAGGTGCACTTATAAGATTAAACAACCGTATAAGGAGGCCTTTACATTAAACAGGAGAGTCTGTGTTGCTCTGTTAGAAACTGAGCGGAGCAGAGCGAACAGGTGAGGGAGGAGGGGGAGGAGAGCAGATTGATCATCAATCAGTCGCGGATGCCTCCGTCCTCTCGGACGGATTAAAAAACATAAAAATGCCAAAACTGGTCAAAAACTGTACCTGGGTGTTCAGACAAATAAAGTCTCTGTGTGTGAAACACTGCAGAATGTATATCATGATGTTCACAGACAGTTTGCTGTCATTAGTTTGACAGAGAGTCACAGAGAGGGTCGTGTCTAGAAGGGAACCCTAGACCCGCGAAAGCTCGCGCGAGTTTGATATTTAAGTAGAAACAACGGACACAAATCCCTTGAGAGTTTTGCAAATCATAACATTATTTTATCGTCATATTTATCGTTATCAGCTAAATGCTATAAATTATCGGGATACATTTTTTTGCCAATATCGCCCATCCCTAGTTGATGGGGAAGTGAAGTAATAGATGGAGCCGCGTGTATGACCTTGAGGATGACAGTTTATTTAATCGTCTTTGTTTTGACTAGACGTCTCCCAGTGGCCAGGCGTCAACCTGCATGACATGTTTATTGACATGCAGCTTTGACGTGGTGGAACACAACCACTCAGTCAAGCTTCACTGTGCTGAACACAAGTATAAAACCTAACTGACAGGTTGTGGTGATAGCATCCTCATTGGCTGCTGTCATAATGTTATTTTTCCCCTCTGGCTCATCTGTTTCAGCCAGTTAAAGTCAGGAAGTCTGGGAGAAGATGGGAGATAAAGTCTGCAGGGTTCCACTCGTGATTGACGGCTGGTGGTTTCTGCTATACAGTGAGTGGGCGGCCAGCTGGACACTGAAGGGACGGGATTTAACAGATGAGCTGGTGTGTGTGTGGGAGTGATAGTGTGTGGGCATACAGACATATGTATAAGCATCTGTGTGTGAGTGTGTGTGTGTGTGTATATGTCTCAGTATGTGGTGTGTTGTGTGTAAACTTTGAGAAAAAAATCACCTTATAAACCTCATTTAAAGACAGCTGTTGGCTCCCTCTGGTATTAGGTGTTTAAGCAGCATTTATCGTAATATTTAGTGGTATGAACTTGGTAGACTATCAGTGGGTGGAGGACCCTTCAAAAAGTACAACACACTTGGAATTTTATTTTTCACTGTTTTCTGTTTCATTATTTATGCGCCTCTCTGACAAGGTAGAAGAGGCTTCAGGTTTTTCTTAAACTTTATTTTCTCTTACCTGGTGCAGTTTGTTTGCTGGAGGTTCCTGCATGAGTTTGCTCTTGGCTAGATTTTGCAGTACCAACCCTGGCAAACTGATCTGTGCAAGCTCAAACTTTCCTGGGAAACAGGAAGAGGGCTAGAAAGAATGAATTTTCTGAAGAAAGTGGTTGTTGTTGCTGAAAGATTTTGCTTAAAGGCATAGTTCACCCAAAAATAAAAATTCAGCCATTGTCTTCTCACCCTTATGCTGATTGAGGGTCGGGGTTATCTTGTTAGTCCACAAAACACTGCTGGAGTTTTACAGGAAAACAGTGTTGCAGATTCTCCCAAACAATGGAAGTGACTTTAGGAGACTTGGATTACACCAGATGTGCAGTGGGAGGCATTTTATATTCTTTTTTTCTTTTCAGTTCTTATGTTTGAAAACTGGTCAACATTAACTTCCATTGTTTGGGAGATTCTGCAGCATTGTTGGCATGAGGGTGAGTAGATAATGGCTGAATTTTCATTTTTGGGTGAACTAACCCTTTAAGGTGAAACACAGTTGCAAAAGGTGAGTAAAGGAGAGAACTAAGTATGAAGTTCAGAAAGGAGAGAAAATAGTAAAACAGTAAATTGGCACCTTGAACACACTTAAAGGACTTTGATAACCAGTTTCTGCTGAGGATGAACAAAAGACTTTAGTAGTCCTGTAGAGATGAGTGTATTTCTATCACAAAAACTCAGTCTTTCACAAGCAAGGATGGGGTGAGGATCACCATGTTGTCTGTATGGGCAAATAGTCCAACAGTTTAAGAACAACATTTCTCAACACAAAACTTCCATCTACAATCCATAATATCATTAAAAGATTCAGAGAATCCAGAGAAATCTCTGCACGTAAGGGGCAAGAGTGAAAACCAGCATTGAATGTCTGTGACCTTTGACCCCTCAGGCAGCACTGCATTAAAAACTGCATTAAAAACCCACATCATTGTATAAAGAATACTACATGGGCTCAGGAACACTTCGGAAAACTGTTGTCAATAAACACAGTTTGTCGCTGCATCTACAAATGCAAGTTCAGACTCGACCATGCAAAGAGAAAGACATATATCAACAACATCCAGAAACACTGCAGACTTCTCTGGACCCGAGCTCATCTGAGATGGACTGACACAAAGTGGAAAAGTGAGCTGTGGTCTGACGAGTCCACATTTCAGATTGATCATGGGTGTCGTGTCCTCCTGGCTGAAGAGGAAAAAGACCATCCAGATTGTTACCAGCACTAACTTCAAAAGACAGCAGCTGTGATGATATGAGGGTGTGTAGTACCCATGGCATCATGGGTAACTGTCACATCTGTGAAGGCCCCATTAATGCTGACAGGTACATACAGGTTTTGGAGCAACATATGCTGCCATCCAGACGATGTCATTTTCAGAGACGTCCCTGCTTATTTCAGCGAGACAAAGCCAAGACACATTGTGCTCATGTTCCAGCGGTGTGTCTTTGTAGTAAAAGAGTTCAGGTACTAGACTGACCTGCCTGCAGTCCAGACCTGTCTCCCATTGAAAATGTGTGGAGCATTATGAAGCACAAAATATGACAACAGAGACCTCGGACTGTTGAGCACCTGAAGTCGTATATCAAGCAAGTATGAGAAAGAATTTCACCTTTAAAAATTCGACAATTAGTGTCCTCAGTTCACAAACTCTGACTGAGTGTTGTTAAAAGAAAAGCTAACATATCACAGTGGTAAACATGCTCCTTTCATGACTGTTTTGGAACATGTCACAGGCAGCAAATTCACAATGAATGTATATTTACAAAAAACAATAAAGTTTATCAGTTTGAACATTAAATATCTTGTTTTTATAGTGTATTCAATTGAACATAGATTGAAAAGGATTTGCAAATCATTGCATTCTGTTTTTAATTTACATTTCACAAAGCGTCCCAGCTTTTTTGGAATCAGGGGTTTTACGTATATGCATGTATATAATATGCATGTGAAAATTGTGGATGTTACATCATCCACTAATGCATAATTATAGTCTGAAACTCAATAATGGATTAAAAAAATATGAAGAAGTTATGAAAAGTTGGAATTCAGAAATTAGTGTGAGCCTGATTTGATCATTCATTCTCTTGACTTCCATTATGACAAATGATGTAAAAGATATTAGGAATTTATAGTAGACTAACTAGAAAATTGTCTGAATGATTATTGAATGAACATTTCTAGCTAAACGTGCAGTAGTTGGTGAACAGAAAAGTAAATGAAGTATAAGTAAAATAAAGGTGTATTTTTCTTGTTTGAGCATCACTGTGTCCTGTATGTGTGCTAACAAGTGCAGCACAGGATGCGTGTGAGTATGAATACAGTGTGTGGAGGTTTGATGTGTCTGCGTGTCTGTGCTTACAGCACTTTGAGTATTTGTCACCCCGATACACACACCCTGATCTATGGATGTTATTTAACAGGCACAACAGCCTGTTTAAAGTGTGAGAAACACAGTTCAGGGAGGCTGGATGGCTTGTTTTGTACGCGCTGCTACCTCACTTAATGTCAAAGCTGTACTTAGTGATTTGCATATCCAGATGTTTCATATTACAGCCTTCTCTCAGCCGGAATAAGATGCTCATGATGAACGATCATTCCCTCAGAGGAATAATTCATGTCAGCGCAGTGCAGCTTCTGAGACAGCTTGGGAAATTAAGCACTTCAGAGTCTGAATAAAATACAACTTTATTACACAGAAAAAGGCTATTAGTGCTTGAGCTGCAGAACAGACCATTTTTTCTGTTTTTAAAAATCAAAATTGATTGCTTTAGCATTTAAAGCAAATTTATGATATCTGACAAAAGCAGAAACAGCAAAGCAAAGGAAATGCAAGATCACAAGAGACAAATATATCAAAAGTTTAGGAACTCAGATAAAACAATACACAAGAAGGCCAGATGCTTTTTGAGCTTGAATATCTGAGAGGTTCTATCAGTCCTCCAGCAGAACAGCATTCACAAAGTTTTGGACTTCCTCTAAAAGAAAGGAAACAGACAATTGAAGAAGACAATCTCAGATTCACTTAATAGTCTGTTGAAGAAACAAACAACACAGCAGACAAAGACTGGAGAAAGTTTAAAAAGCCCATTAGAGATAACTGCATGTCAGGCCAGCTGTCTTACAGCTGTCAGCCAGCAACACTTCAAAAACCTACAAGATGCGTTTACAAAATAGTAATTCAGCACTCATGTTCAGGTGAGTTCAAAATAATTTTGCATGAATTCTTAAAAAAATCTCTATGTTTCCTCCAGACTGACATGAAACTATATATAGGCGCTGAGGTGTTCAATAGCAACAAAAAGCAAAATCCACATTTGTGAAAACTGCCTCAGGCCATCACTGAGTGCTTCTCTGAAAACATACCTGGACAAGCCCAGCAAAAGTCAGATTTAAGCTGGATTTTCACATTTAGAAGAGAAAAGGATTCTAAGATAATAAAATAACTTTCTAGAATTTGAAAAAGATGTGGACCTAACATATGATAGGTGTTGAGCCTGGTCCTGTCTTGCTTGCTGGCTTATAAATTTCCCTGTTGTGGGACTAATAAAGAAACATCTTACATCTTATCTTTACAGTTCTACTGGTGCAGCAACGAACAAAAACTCAACAGCATGAGCAAACTCTTATTTGTTTATTTCCCCTCCATAAGTCATATTCCTTTAACTTTGTTTCACTCTGTATTTCTACCCAGGTCAGGGGAGCCCGCCCCCAGTTTAGGAACCACTGGGTTATTGGGAAATTGATTGAACCTAATGCTGTGATTGCATTATGTGGTGTAATCCCACCCACAGTAGCACTCTCCTCCCTGAAGGCAGCCATTACAGCCTTTGTCACCCGGCCGAGATATTATATATGATATTATTCAACTGGAAAATTTCAACACCCCCCTCAAACTATGTGTAAGAGAAGTCCTTAACTTTGTCCAAGTGGAAAGAATCTGGTTCATATCGAGAACATTTTGTAAGATGTGGGATCCTTTCTTCAAGTATATAAGAGATTCCCAAGAGATCCCTGAGTGTATTGTGGTGTGTAGTATCTGTCCTGTCCTGGTTTTGTATTGTTTTTTTTGTTTGTTTTTTTTGCTTTTTATTTGCACTTTTACTTTGTCACTAATGTGCTGAACAATTGTCATTGTATTGTTTATTTACTTGATTTGGAAAATATATAAAAAAATCTAAACTGACATTTAGTTGTACATGGGCCACAAACTCTGGTCTTCTGGTGAAAATTCTGTGCCTATTCATCCACCCCAACCTCTACCATATGGAGTGTTTTTTATACATTTAGTACAGTGGGTCCCAAAGTGGGGGACGGGGCCCCCTCTGGAGGGGTGCAGAGCCACTGCAGGGGGCTCAGAAAACCAGTTGAGAAATAAAGTGTGAAACAAGGTTGAATGAGTATAGGTTTGCTGATTCTATTCTGCTGACCTTTATTTCACTAGAATTCTACTTCTGAATTCTTTTTTTTTATCAGTTCCATCCCCAGTTAAAGCTGCAAACAGCATTGGACAGGCCCTCACACCCCAACGCCAGCTGGGGCCTGCAGCGGCTGCAGCCTTGTTGCTGAGTGCCAACCGGTCAGCGAGGCTCTGAATTTCCACCTGCTTTGGACAATGCAGAAAGGACTTTGATGTCACTTCCTGTCTCCACTATGAAGTGCTATGACTATGACTCCTGACTGGTATGTAGATGTGTACAGACTGGGACTCTTATCAAATGTGAAATTTGGTGCAGATCGGACCATTTACACAATTTCATGTTTCATAGCAAGACATCAAAACTCAACGCCACAGACACACCCTTCAATGATAGATAATTTTTTTAAAGAACTTTTGATTACAAACTAGTCTAGATGGCACACACCAATTCAAGTCAATCTGATTAATTCTATAGGAAGAGTTAACTTCAAAATGGTTGACTTCCCGTTGGGTTTATTCTAAGGGTCTAAAAGACTTTTTTGTTTGTCTGGGCATGATCCATGTGCATACTGATTTTTGCGCATGTCAGTGAAACATACTGCAGGGGCTGCTGTTTAGAGGGTGTGGCTAAGCCATTTGGTTACACCCACTGCCAAACACTATATCAAGCTAAATTTTTCACGCATGTGCCAAGTTTGATGCACCATCGAGCATGTTTAGCCCCTCAAAAATGCCATTAAGAAGGAAGAAATAGAAGAAGAATCTGAGCAAATCTGTGAGGTCCTGGCACAATTTAGTGATCAGGTCCTAATTATTGTTAATGATAGATTAAAACATTTTGGAGTTGGAGGGCTCAGACTTCTGTCGGCTTCAAAAAGGGGGGCATGCCAGAAAAAGTTGGGAACTACTGATTTTGGTTACAAGTGGAGGTACAGTGGAGTGTCACCTGCACATGTGACTAAAACTGCTAATGATCTGTTAGCATGGGTGCATGTAAATGGAGAACAAAAGGGGATCAAAGACTGAGCCCTGGGGAACGCCATAAGAAAGAGAAACAGATAATCCCACACAGAGACAAAATTTAACTTGTCTAAAGGATAACCTTCCTTTGCCCTTCTTTTATATTCGATACATGTGAGCCAGGTTGGAAGTAATTATCCTTTCATCCTTTCTTCATACTAATTGAATTTCTACTGACACGCAAGTCATATTGAAACCCTAAACTCACATGCTAGCCTCTCCATCCTCAAGGCCACCGCTGGCCAGAGCTGTCACAGACAGTCCAGCTTCAATTGTAAACCAGCGCCGTGTTTATGCTAGTTGTTGTGCTAGCAGGCTTTCCAAAAGAACCTGCATTCATTTCACACTCTGCATTCCATTAGATGGCGTAAATACTCATTAAATGCATTCAGCTGTAACCACAGTCTTCTTGCTTTTTTTTAGATTAATTCTTTTTCTCTCCACTGCATAAGCATGTTTGCCCTTGACTCAGTCGGTTTGCACAGGCCATGAATGAGAATAGCCGCCCATTGGTATGTATGAGAGCAAAAGGTGAGATACTGAGCCAGCAGCCAGCGACACACAGGCCATTATATTCAAACACCATGGGGCTAAACTGTCAAATGCTATTGTCACTCTGATACTCCATCTCATACACTCCCTCGCTCTCTGACTTGCTCATTCTCTCTAACACACACATACACACAATTCATTCCCTGTGTTAGTCCCTATTCCACGCACATAAACACACTGACAAACACAGTGCAGGCATAAATTTGCATGCACACCAGAGGTGGCAAAAGTCCACACATTCTGTACTCAAGTAGAAGTACAGGAGTTTTAAAAAACACTCTTGAAATACTGATTTATCTTCTTTACTCAAGTAAAAGTGAAAAGGTACAGGCTCTGAAATGTACTCAGAGTATAAAAGGAAAAAGTCGTCATTTGAAGGACATTTCTACTGGCTGTCTCTGTGCAAAGCTAATGAAACCTCAACTTTTCTCCATGATCGAGTCGTCCTCTCTGTCTGTTTCGTCTTGTTACATCTTGCTACAATGTTTTTGGCTCGTTACGTTGTTGTTGTCTTGTTATGTCTTTTACGTTGCTTACTTAAGTTACATACGGTAACTTATGTAGGCTACTTATTTCAAAACAGCACTTGTGAATTATCACATTCTTACCAATGAATTTTGGGGGTAATTTGCAGGTAATATTAAATTCATGGAAGTGATTTTTTCCAGAGTAATAAGCAATTTCTGGTGGAAGAAACATTTATTTCCATTATGTTATATTTGTGCTTTTCTGAATAATGTATTAAAATTGGGGTGCATCCCATAGGGTCACACACCAAGCTGCTGAATTTGACTAGTTGGGAGTGAGAACATGTTGCAATGGTTGGGTCATAAAATCACTATATTTTTCTTACATGAAAATTATCAGTTGTTGTTTGGTTATTTAGTTGAATTAAAGTCACAAAGATGTGCACGCACACACACACACACACACACACACACACACACACACACACAGATGGGTACCCTTCAGAAACACTTACAGAACAGAAACACTGACACAAACATATTTTTTAAAAACACACATGGCGTTGTCACTATCATGCTTTTTCATTACATCGGAGTGTAATATTAGTTCTTATAACACCACTGGGTCCAGTGATAATTATAATGTGTCAGCTTCTTCCAGCATAAAGAGTCTCCCAGTGTGCAGCCGGCTGATGACTACATATATTTCACTTATTATGAACTGTGCTGTCTGTGCTGATAAAAGCCAACGCCACTCACCGGGCCTGTTCCATCGAGCTGATTGAGTTCTGGGAAACCTCGAGGTTATGCCCAAGGCAACACCGGCAATACATTCCCATTTCTCATGCTTGTGGGGGCCATTTTGATCTGACATACAACTGCATGCATTATACAACAGTGTGGTAAAGGGGGATAGGGGAATGGTGAGTATATGTTATATCTGATAGATGGATACATACACATTTGCCTGTTCGATTTTCTCCTTTTGTTCATGGATCCTTTTATGTAGGAGATAAGAGAGGAGGTTTCAGTTCAGAAATAAATCTGTGCCCAGTTGCATAAAATCACTTAGGCTTAGGTTTCCCTTAAATTTTTACCTAAGGATGAAAAAATGAGATGGATGATCTTTGCATTGGTTTTAAGGGAAAACCAATCTCTAAGGGCCTGATTTACTATAATCCCAAAAAGACGGCTAAATTGCATTTGCATCCAGATATATTTGGTTGAGTTTAGTCCATTTGGTCGCTGCATATTTTACAGGGGATCAACTAAGAATAATTGCGTTGATGACAACAGGTGCCAACACTGTGGAGACAGCAGTGTTAGGGATTTGGACAGAAAGCAGAATGACTGCAAGCACAAAATGAAATTCGATCCCACAGAGGAGTTAGTGGAAGAGGCAACTAAACATGTCATTAAGCTACAGCAAAAAAGTCAAGAACATCAGATGAAATTAAGAGAACATGGTAAGTTTTAATACGAAGAACAAAAGAAAAATTGGCAACTATTAAAATTTCAATTATCTTCAATAAATAAATAAATAATAGTGATAATAATAAATCCATTTTGCAGGAGGCACAAGCTGTGTCACCTGTGGTCCGAGTGCTCAGGTTGGACACTCAGGCCTTTGTCACGCACACCAGGCACCTGGTCAGTTTGTATCTGGTCTGACAATGGTCATGGATACCCTGGCAAGAGGGACCGAAGACAGGGTACAGGAGGTGGTGAGGTCTCTCAGTTCAAGAGAGAGAAGAGGTGCACTCTGTTGAGGAGGAGCGCACTGGGGTCAGAGACATGCAACCTGCCAAAAACACCCCAGTTAAAAATGTGATATTGGCAAAAAGGAAGAAATAGGAAGACATAATAAAGGTCTGTGTTAATTTTATTTAGGCTAAGGTGGCTGTGAATGTTTAGGCTGCAATAAATATGTTTAATCATGGTGTTTTTCTCTGTTAATCATTATTGAATGAAAATAAAAAATAAATGCATCCCACAAATAGCTCATGAGAAATGACTTAAAGAGTTTCCTCCTCATTGTAGTGTACAGGTGATGGTTCTCCTGCTTGGCAACTCTTCCTGTCACGCCTCCTCCAGCGCACTGTGGGGCAGCTGCAGGGTCGTCAGCTGGTACCACCGTTCACAGACGTTTCGCCCCCTAGCCAGTACACCTCCCGTGGGGGGCAGCGGCTTGATGGGGACGTCTCCCCGCTGCCCCCTGCAGCTGCCCTCATTGGGGTGTTGCGCCCCAACTCCTATCCTTCCTCCGAAGCCACAACCAATAGCTCGCCTTCTCTGCCTCCTCCGCCAGCTCCTTGATTGCCCTTTTCAAGCTTGCTTGGTTGCAGCCCAGTTCCCTCTCTGCACTCTGCTGCTAGATCGGAGTACTTGAGTCGCTTGAATTCATAAGCAGATGGTATTCCCTCCTCCCATGGCACAGTGAGCTCGATGATAAGGACCTTCTTGGCAGCTGCGGACCACATCAAGATGTCTGGTCTTAATGTGGTCTGTGTGATCACAGTCGGAAAGACAAGCTGGGTGCCCAGATCAACACGCATCTCCCATTTCTTCCCAGGAGTAAGCAGGGGTGTTGATATTCCTGCCGAAGGTGTCGCCTTCTGTACAGCCTCTCCTGGCTGGACAAACAAGATGTCTGTGCGCAGAGAATCTGGGAAGTTGTTTGCATCAACCCTACATCTCTCCAACTGCTCTGCCAATTTCCTCAACACCAATGCAACACTGCACCCTGCCAGGATGTGTTGAAGTCCTGCGCTGACTTTGCCGCATAGCGGGCACTTCCCATCACCTCCAAACCATTGGGAGAGGTTTCGGGGACAAGGAAACGTGTCGTACGCTGCCCTCACAAGGAAGCTGAGCCGTGACTGTGGGGTCCGGCAAATGTCTACCCAGGTCAGGACCCTGGTGGTTGTTTCTTTCCAGCAGGTCCATGCTCCTTGTCTCCCCTGGGACACAGCCTTGATGAGGTACCGATCCTGCTCCACTCATGAGACCTCTTCCACAACCATGGTCTTCCTCTGCTCCCGTGTGGCTTTGGACCAGAACTGGACTGGCTCTCCATAGCCCAGCCCTGCCCGGTTGTGTTGGACTCTCCCCACGAGTTCATTGTGTTCGAGCCTGTTTGATCCACCTCTTCCTGGGCCTTCCATTTACGCCCTGTGCGGACAGTCATGTCTGCACCTCTCACCTCTTCGTCAATGGACTCCCTGAACTTGAATACAAGACGGGTCTTCTCCTGTTTGTATCCAAGGTTTATGGACTTCAGTGGGAGCTGCCTGACCGGTGCTGTCAGATCGCTGCCTCCCATGAGTCATGGATCTGTCCGAAGTTTCTGCCTGGTAAAAGGAAGTTTTTCCTCGCCGCTGTCACCAAAGTGCTTGCTTATGGGGGAATTGTTTCAATTGTCGGATGTAAATATAATTATTGAGTGTGGTATAGACTACTCTATATGTAAAGTGTCTTGAGACAACTTTGTTGTGAATTGGCGCTATATAAATAAAATTTGATTTGATTTTTGATTTGAGCTGTAGGGCGTTCTTGCCAAAAAGGCCTGTGTCAGAGAAGCAGTGGGGAAGGCCCAACCACTTCCTGATGTAGGAGTTGGCAATGCTGTCCATCTTGCTGGCCGAGGAAGATGGTATCTCACTCACTTTCAATGGCCACATTACACGCTGAAAGAGCGTGAACTGATAGCCCCACACCTTCAGTTTCCCGGGAAGCTGGCTGCTGTCAATCTTTGTGAGCCCCTCTCTCAGCTGCCTCTGGGCCAACTTCCCCATCTGCCTATCGGACAGGTCAGCTGTGTACTCCCTGCCAAGGCTTCGGATGGGTTTCTGCGTCAGTAGGGGTATCTCCTTCCCTCCAGCAGTGAAAACCGTCATGTCGTTCCTCACCCCTTTCCTAATTGACAGGCTCCTGGACTTTGAGGGCTTGGTCTTCATTCTCGCCCACATTTTCAGCTTGTCAAGGTGCTTGAGGAGACGTGCCATACATGGAGCGGTCTGTAGGATGGTTGTCACGTTATCCATGTAACCTCTCAGTGCAGGGAGTCTTCCTCCTGATGGTGTTCTAAGCCCTCTGGCGACTTGCCTTGCCCCGATTAGGATGACCTCAAACGCCGCCGCCACAAAGAGAACTGGGGAGATTGAGAAGCCCATAGCGATGCCGACTTCCAACTGCTGCCAGCCTGTTGTGAATGCGTCACAAGAGAAGCATATGTGCAGATTGCTAAAGTACTTGGCTATGATGGTGGTGATGCAAGCTGGAATGTGGAAGAATTCCAGTGAGAACTCGACCAGCTTGTGCGGTACTGAGCCATACGCATTGGCCAGGTCAAGCCACACCACATGAAGATCACTCTTCTCCCTTTTGGCACGTTGTATCTGCTCCCAGATCATGGCTGAGTGCTCAATGCATCCTGGGAAACCTGGGAGCCCAGCCTTTTGACAGCTTGTGTCAGTGTAATTGTTGGTGCTGAGGAAGCTGGTCATCCTTCTTGCCAGGACTGAGAAAAAGACTTTCCCTTCCACGTTCAACAAGGCAATGCTTCTGAACTGGCCGATAGTAGTGGAATCCTGCTCCTTAGGAATAAAAATTCTGACTGCTTCTTGCCACTCAGCTGGAATGGATTGTTTCTTCCACACAACCCTCATGGGCTTCCACAAGATCTTCATCACCTGTGGACAGTTCTTGTACAACTTATATGGGAGCCCATTCTGTCCTGGTGCCGAGGCTGATCTGGCCTTTCTGAGGACCTCTCTAATCTCACCTAGCCTGGGTGGGGAGGTGTTAAACGGGGTCCTTGGGGGGATTGGACGTGGCATGTAGCCAGGTGCGCCAAGTGGTGTGTCTTTGGCTGCATCTGTGTACTGGCCCTTGATATGTTGTTCCAGGTCATCTTTGGAGATGATCAGCTTCCCGCTATGTTTTCATCCAGCAGCTGGTGGGCATACTTGAATGGGTCTTTGAAGACGTCCTTTCTTTCCTTTTCCTTCTGCTTCCTTCGTCTCCTGATTCGTTCTGCCTGACGCAGCGTGGCTAGCCGCTGCTTCAGATCATCCTTTAGAAGTTTGAGGCCTTCTTTTTCTTCTATGGTTGCTTTCCTCCAACTCTTTTGCAGCTGGTGCCTGTCGCATACAAGCTCCTCAATGCCTTTCTCCCTCCATCCTTTCTGTCTTGGAGCTGGGGCTCTCTTGGCTGTCCATTCTCCAAACCTCTCTGCACTCCTCATAGATGATATGACCGAGTGAGGTTACCTTGTGTTCGACCGTCCAACGCAAGGAGTGTTCCAGCACTCAACACACAACACTGGTCATCGAGCATGCGCCATTCCTCTTGGTTCTTTGCCGCGGGCCACAATAAGCCATCTGTGAGCACCGCTGGGCCCATTAGCACCTTCCTTTCAAACATACTACATACAGACTCAGTCACGGTCACCCAAAATTATTTCCAGGCTTGGTAAATCACAGTGCGTGTGCTAAACAAACCTATTTGCATTTTCTCCTCCCAGTATTTTGCACACTAGAGTAGAAACACCCCATATTACATATTCATTAAAGCAAACGTGCTAAAAAGACAGCGTGTGTTGTCCTGGACATTTGAAAGATGCAACCCTCACTGCTCACCGTTAAAGATCAGTGTGCACATTTGTTTGCGGGTGATAAAGTTTGCACACTGTTTTTTTTACACATGCAAACCTTGAGTAAATCAGCTCTACGAGTGATACACAACTTGTAAGAGCAACTTTGTAGCCACCTAGCCAAATGTTAACACAACACTGTATCATAAATTAACGTTAGCTTTTAATGAAACTAACAAGTTGTTGTCGACTCCTGTCGATGTTTGGCTGTCTTCTCTCTTTCTGGCATGGAGATATTTTCATATTGCTTCATTACTTAATCTACAGTTCGTTTCACAGCAGATTTCAATTTTGTCAGTTACCTCTTGTCACTTCTGCTTGTGTGTATTTGTCTTGGCTGCTTGGTTATATTTACTTTGGATCGTGTTTGTGCTTTCAATATTTCCCTATTTTTCAGGAGAACAACATTCTCATCTTCTGTTTGTTTTCTTTCCTCTTTGTTATCCAATTTTGAGAAGTGAGCTGCATCCAGAATTCCATATACATAGACACACACACACACACACACACACACACACACATATATATATATGTGTGTGTGTGTGTGTGTGAGAGAGAGAGAGAGAGAGAGAGAGAGATTGGTTCATTTGTAAAAAAAAGTCAAGCTGACCTGGACCAGGACTGAACTGCAACAATATTTCATTTTTTTTCTTTTTGGTCTGGACCAAATGAACCAAACTGCATGTCTGAAAACACCCTTAGAGATGACGCCTATTATTTATCCTTTAAGCCACGAATCAAAATCTATCCCAGACATAGTCCTGGTCCTGAATGTTGAAGCACAATGAAACCTGCATCCAAAACATCCTAAATACATAAAGCAAGACTGAAGAGGTTTGTCTTCATTTCCCTCTTCCATTGGCCTGCTGACACACACCATCCCACATAAAGCAAATATACTATAGCCTGAAGTCACACATTGATTGACAACACAGACAGAATATAAACATGAATTTGGAAAATATGAGTACAATAATCGATGCTCTCAGATAGATATGTGGGTGGATGGCTCAGCGTGAGCCCAGTGGCAGGCTGCCACAGATACACAGATGGCAGTGGAGGTCATCACGCTGCACCGTCTGCTTTTCATGCTCATGAACACAGGTAGATGGGTCAGAAGGACCACAAACACACACAGACACACACTGAGTGGGAAATTAATACTGGTAGAGCAAACACAGCACATATAGAGCATGTCCTATTGTTTTGTACACAAATACACATCACACACATATTATCATTGAATATAACAGACAGAGATATGGATATAAACAATGAGAAGTGATTCAGGGTCATGTTTAAATACAAGAAATAAACACAAAAACATGAACACCTGTACAGGGTATTTTCTGCCTGGATTTTTTTTAATGTGATGGATTAGTTTCTCAAAATGAATTGTTTGTTTTTTTTCAGAATTTTTTTCTCATTTTGCGTCCTAAACATGTAGCAAGTAAGATCGCTCTCTGTTTGTCCAATACATGTAGTTTAGTATTATCTTTTAATCAGTCCCTCAAGAAATTGTATTGCTGTGATCACAACAATTTGTGCAAATTCCACCAATCCTTGTGAATTCTGCGCAACTTTGCAGTTTTGTCCAAATTCCGCTATTTTGACCAATCGTTGTTTCCCACAAGTTCCACCAATCACAGCAGTCCCGCGTGCAGTTGTCACACATGTATGTCTCAATGAACTGACTCGAAGTTTTGCTTTGTTATTCACAATTTTTTTTAATACTGTATATTTTTTAATTTTGTCATGGTTACTGAAAAGAATACATTTGTCATCGTTATTTGACATTTATCAAGTGTAAGCTCCAAAAAGATTCTGCTTCTTTGTGAAACACCCCACTGTGCTTTTCATTTACAAATAAAGCAGTTTAAAAAAATATATATATATATATATATATTTTTGTAATTCTGAGCCTTTTCTTTTACAGTTTTATCTTGGTCTCGCTATTTTCTTTTGCAATTTTCTCTTGGTCCTGCAATTTCATTGCAAAAAATGCTTAAAAACATTGCAACATGCATCGCAAGTTTTTAGAAAAACTGCCATGAAATCAAGCATTTTAGGTGGCAACAATCCCCCCCCCAAAAAAACTGAAG
This sequence comes from Lutjanus campechanus, assembly GCA_027495735.1. Lineage (NCBI taxonomy): Eukaryota > Metazoa > Chordata > Actinopteri > Lutjaniformes > Lutjanidae > Lutjanus > Lutjanus campechanus. Next base: position 19,782 of record JAJHUR010105980.1, read on the forward strand.
GGTTTGTCTAATGTATGTACTGAGCGGTTTTGCTCTGTGTAAATCATTTTAATGTTTAATATAATGTCTGCTGTGCTTCTTGATGTTGTTAAAGACAGATCAAACTTCTTCAGGGGGTTTTCAGCTTCTGAAGGCTGGCATGCTAGAGAAAAGTTTGAGGATATTTTGTTCAGACATTTGTGGTCACCAGAATCCTGATGATCCACTGACTTTTCCTCTAGTGGGTAAAATGTAATAGATGTATAGGATATAATTTCTTCCTTTTATGTCTTTTTGTACTCACTATCTAAAAGTAAAAGCCTGATTGATATAAAAACCTTTGAACAAACTTCTGGAAATATGTATCAGCACAAAGTATCAACAAACAAAACCTTTTCTTTCAGCTCTTCTCAGCTATTTTTAAAATAATAATTGCCTTAAATTATATGAATGAATTGAATTAAATTGCTTAGATTTAAAAGTAACTTGACCACACCAAACTGTCTTCCACAAGAGTAAAAGACTAAACAGGCAGTTACTACTATTTGGCTAAGCTAACATGAGGCTGGTTAGCTAGACCACCTTAACTGTTTTCATTCTTCTTACTTATGTGGGACAACAAACTAATCAACCAAAATGTCATGTAACCAAAATTAATATTTATCAATTTAATTAATAATTAATTAATTAGAATTTAAGGATTTGGCTGCCTTGCTTTAGCTAGCTGTGTAGTTGATTGTTTGGTTTGATTTTTAGGTCTAATATGTTTTATCTACACATTTAACATGCTGTTTTCTTTGGAATTCTACATTATTATTATTATTATTATTATTATTATTATTATAAATGTCTGTGTTTAACCTTTGCACCTTAAGGAACAGTGTATCTGCTATTGTTCAAATACAAAAAACACATTTTATGTCTGTAAAATGATCAATTTAATGTTTGAAACAGCACCAATGTGAAGTGTTTCTGTCACATTCTGCTGATATAAAGTCGTACTTCTCAGTCATAGATACAGAACCAACATGGCTGCCTGAGGGTGCATCACATCATGTGGAGACTCTTTGTATCTGAGCTTGCTTGCAGACTGAACACTTTCCCTTTCAAGTGCTGTCTGAAGTGAACATTTTCACATTTTTATCACAATTAAAGCCCCTCACACTGAAGAGTGACGGCTTCACGCTGTGTGAAGACACATTTTAGAGGATATTGCCGGTGGATCAGCAGCAGAACATTTCGGCAGCACTGACAACAATTAAGCTATCACAGCAGCATATGTGAGACTGTCTAGACTGACACTTTTAAGTCCTGTTTCCAGGTCCATGAACATAAAAGAAGGAAGTGACCTGAGGAAATGCATGTCGGCTGAATGGATGAACGGATGAATGAATGCATAAGTGGATGTATGGATGTGCAGATGAATGGTTCAAAGATCACATTTCATTTATGTAGGTTATAGTGGCACATTTCATACATGAAAATTTCAACATAAAACAGTTAACAGATACTAAAAGAAATACCTTGGATGTGAACTGAATTATGATTATTAAGAAAAAAACTGGTAAATAAGATACAGGCAAGTTTTCTGCATCCAGCGTTTTATTTTTTAAAATACCTGCAGGGAAAATCACTGTATGACTAACTCTGGAACATTTTCTTGTTATTAAATGAGAAGTGTTCCTGTCAAATAAAAGAAATGAAGCAAAATAAAGTAAAGCCCTGAGGTCAACAGACAGCTCCTCTGTCTGTGACCACTGAAGCTAAAAGCGGCTTTGCTGCTGGTCTTTGTCCTAATTTGAAGTATACCGTATAGATGAAAGAGTCAAGGCTCTATTAAGTTTTCTTGAGGAAAGTTGTTAAATTCTGAAATAAAATATAACCCTGCAGAGATGACGATTCAGATGTTCAGGTGTTAAGAGTAGGACAAGTTTTACAATGTGACTCTTATGATGTTGAATTACTTCAAGACATAGTCTGGTGTCTGGTGTCAGAGACCAGTTACCATCCAGCTCATCCTACACAGCGGTTGGCGGTAGGATAGACAAACCCATATGTATACTAGACAGTGCCTCTGAGAAATATTATTTCATTTGTATAGAGTGTTTTAATAAACATGTAGGCTTCCTTCAAAATCATTTATGTGGATCTTGAGGTTGTATTTCTTTTTTAACCGCCAGCATTTAAAAATAGTTACCAGCCAAGCCACCATTTTTGACAAAATTCACTGATTTTGGCACACACAGAGAATATTCAGTTCTCTGAATATGTTAACATGAAATATATCTAAAGAAAGAACAGAGATTCTAGTTTGAGACACAAAAAAACATTTTGTTCTAGCATCATTCTTTTTTTAAAAAGCACTTGAATGTTGGTTGGTTGCATCTTAAAAAGAAAAAACACTTTTCAGACAAAAAACTGAGAAAACAGCATTTTTGTGAAAGTGGCATTTTTAAGCAGAATATCGACTTCACATTTTTATTTTTGTTTTTTTAATCACTTCATATTATATTTGTGACATCACTGTCACCAGTGTGGCTAACGTTAGCTGTGTGTGTCCCCCGTCTGAAACACCCCCAGGGGGCTGGAGTGCTCTCTGCCCCGGCTGCATCATGAGTCCCAGGAGCTGCAGTGTGAGCAGCCTCGCTGTGTCCTGGCTGCTCTGGCAGTCTGGGGACTACAGCATCAGCAGCCCGACTCTGTGCCCGGGTTGCAGTGCTCCCTGTCCTGTGGATCTACCGCTGAGCACCGATGTTTTCATGTAAGATGACAACTATCTTCTTCTTCTGCTGCTGCTCAATTCCGCAGTTCTCTTCTTCTTTGAGTGACAAATTTTTGTCAGATGATCCGTTACAGCGTCTCCTACCACCTGGCAGTGAAAACAGCAACTGACCAGATATCTCATAAATGTCAGGGAAAGAGTTAAGCTAAATTTTATTACATTATTTCTGTGGAGTTAAAATCATTGTTTTACTTGACGGCCTTGCTGCCCTGGTATTTGGCGTTCATGCCCTCAAAAAATTAAGCACCAAAGGCCAAGTGTCCTCCTTACCCACTAAAATGATGAAATTCCAGGCCTGTACAGTGGAGATGTATTTTATTGTATTTCTTTCTCATGTTTGTTTGCCTTATAAGTTGAGTCTCAAGCTGCTGCACTCTGTATTAGCTGCTGGGGGGTTTTTGTCTTCAGGCAGCCAGGCTGAGTGCACTGATGGGTGGCTGATGGAGGGTCAGATGTTTGGAAGATAGGTAGATGGATGGACGGCTGTGTGGGGTGAGGGGTTGATGGATAGATGGGTGGCTTGTGGAAAAATAGGATGAAGAGTAAATTCACCTCACGCTGAGTGAGTGGTGACCCAGGCAAAGCACATCTGAACTCAGTGTGTGTGAAATACAGTTTTCTGAATGGCACCTCAGTGATTTGTGTGCAGAGATGCTTATGTATGTGTGTGTGTGTGTGTGTGTGTGTGTGTGTGTGTGTGTGTGTGTGTGTGTGTGTACTAGGGTGTAGGCGATTTCCTGCCATAGTATAATTGAGTGTTCCCTAGGGGGTCCTGGGTTGACAAGCCAATGTAAAACACAGATAAACAATATGAGCTTGTGGTAGATCTGGTGGAGGAAATTAATTACATGTTGTGTTGATATAATTTTAGACCACATCTTAATAACATCCCTACCCACCATATATCTGAACAGAGAGCAGTTAAACTGTACCGTTTATCTCAGGATGCTGAGTGCATTTACATGTACAGTCAGCATTTTTTCTGGCTCTATTTCATGCAACATTGACTAACATGGTTATTCACACTCCAGTAAACATGATTATATTGTTTTTCAGGTATGTGACTGTCCACTATCTGTACGCATATGTCTTTGTTGTTTCCAGTGTACTGATCCCAACAATTGAGGACAACTGATTTGGTTTATAGATGGAATGGATGTGCCATCACTGTTTACCAGAGGGGAACCCTGAAAGCCTTCACTGAGGGACAAACATATCACTGTTTCAAATGTTATATTTAAATATATAATATTTGATTTATTTCATTTAATTGTTAGGCTATTCTATTCTAATTCTAATTTCAACCTCATTTTCTATCAACACTTCAGAAATGAAAGGGTTACTGTCGAATTATCTAATCAGATTTTTTACTGTTGCTGTGATGACTGAATTTTCATCTTTGGGCAAACTATCCCTTTAACCCTTGTGTGGTGGTCGGGTCTGTGAGACCCATTTTCAATGTTTACTAAAAGAAAAATTATGCGATTGATTATTTTTTCAACCTAAGACTCATTGGCCTTGGCTCATTTTCTGTGAATAACATATTAAAGAACACATTTTCAGTGAGGCACACGGTCACAGGACCAGCCTGTCAGCAGCCAGCCACAAGAATTTCCCATTTGGGATCAATAAAGTACTATCCATCAATCTATCTATCTAATAAAAGCCACAGGACCACCCCTAGGACCAGCGCTTCAGCAGCCAGCCATAGGACCAGCCTGTCAACAGCCAGCTCCAGGACCAGCCCATCAACAGCCAGCCACAGAACCAGACCCACAACCAGCGTGTCAGCAGCCAGCCACAAGACCAGCCCTTCAGCAGTCGGCCACAGAACCAGCCCCATAATGAGCCTGTCAGCAGCCAGTCACAGGGCATACATGTGTATGTCATCAATATACTCTGCCCCTCATGTGTTGTATGGGCTGGTATGAATAGGTTATGTGTTCAATGGGGCTGATGTGTTGCGTAGACTGGCATGAATGTGTACAATTTCAAATTGAGTTCAAACAAATTAACATCAATAGTGACGAGAAACATCTATTTGTTCAAGATAAACATATTTTCCCCACCCCATGTCTTGATAATATTTTGATTATCACATTTTAGCAGAAAAAACAATGTATTGATTTAAAACCAAATAATGCAGTGAGTCCACCAGACCCACAAACATTGGCTGAGTAACAAAAACGTGAACACCACTCAAGGATTAAATGGCCTTGTACCTCAGTCCATTAGAGACACACTAATTACATTCAAAGCAGCAACTCTCAGATCTACCAACAGCACTCTTTTAACTATTCCTC
>JAJHUR010105981.1:537-63374 GCA_027495735.1 Lutjanus campechanus
TTTTTTTTTTTTTTTGGTTATAAATAAATGATTCGCTTTGAGTGTGTACTTACACTGAAAATCATTTTATCACCAAACTGCTGAAGGCAGATTGTAATTAGTGTTTTCACAAAGGGGTTGGAGGCGGGGAGGGTGCCCAGGAAATTGAACAATTTAACAGACAATAGGGTGAAGAGGCATCTCTCTAATGGCACTCTAAGCATCCCATCTCAGCAGTACTGATCCTCTCCAAACAGCAGAAGTAAAAGAGGGCACAGCCTTTTATGGCCCCTCAAGAGCTTTCCTGAGCAAGATACATTAGCAGCGTTGAACAAGACTTTCTGAAAATTACAGGTTAGGTGATGTCAATATAGTATAGGATGTATACATGTATACAGACAGGGTGCTACATTGTTTGTTACATGTACACCTGAAAAGCAAACTAAAGACAAAGGGTGATACTTGATTTCAAATCTTCTTGTAGCTTCTTTGTTGGGATTCCATCACAGACCTGCTTGCTCATAAGAATATAACCAATAGCACTTGAACACACAAGGTACTGCATTCAATTTGTTGTAAGGTATACTGTACAGGAATGCTGCATACAAAAATGTATTGTCAGGGTATTTGAAATATTACCATAGAAACAAACATTTGCAAACTACTACCAACTTTTTGTCTAGCTTAGTGAATGTAAGTTTGCATAATGACGTACGAATGTTCATGTAAAGATAATCTTGCAGGTCTTGTCAGCGCTGGCCAGATCTCAAGTGGAAAGTGGACTATGAGAATATGTTTTGGGAGTGCCAGTTCAGTGAATAAAAGTGCAAAATGGTTAGTACAGTTGTGTGTAGCACACACATTGCAGCAAGCAAGTACAGTGGCATTGTTGTGGGATCAGAAAGAAGAGGGTGTTTTAACAAGCATGGCTCTCCTGATTCCATTTAATAGCAGCATTTTAGGTGAGTCCTGGCAGTCTAAGGGTTAAGGTGCCGACCATGAACTGCAATGTCCCTGAATATGCTGCCAATTGCAGATTGGCAGAACATCTGGTGATCACTGTGTTACAGAGAATAATGATGCACAATTTAAAGTGGAATCAACATAATAACCATATTTGTTATACAATAAATTAAAGTACAAATTGTTACTTTTTTACTTTGAACTAAATGTGCAGCTTGTAAAGTCTCTACTGCCAAACTGGGAACAGTGTTTAATGTCATGTCTATATAAAGTGACATTTCCTGTAATAATCCTGTTTATCATCACACTACTAAAACACATTCTCTACTACTACTAATACTAATACATGCCGTTCTACATGGCCACAGGTCAAACTGACAAAAGTATTGATACTTTGATACCACTTGTTTAAAACAATACAATATCCATTCATTATAGTATCGAAAGTACCAAAGCTACAAAAAAGTGCACATTCAAGACCTCAGTTCAGTTCAGTCTTTATTGTCCTGCCCGTTATTTGGCTTGCAGCAAAACCAGACTGTGTTCAGTGGCTTTTTTCTGTATCAGCACTGTTTGCAGATTGTTAGTTTAAAAAAAGAAAAAAATATCCTAATTTGTGTGCCCAGGACCTGACTAGAGTTTCAGGCGTCTCCCAGAACAAGAGCCATGGTATGCCCTGGACATGTCCTCACTTTGTCACAGGACTTGCACATATACCCAAATTGACCCAACCTGCATGTCTGCACTCCAAGAAACCCCAGACAAGGGGAGAAGATCCAAACTCCACACAGAAATGCCCTCAATCAGCCAAGTCAGGTTCAAACCCAGGACCTCCTTGGAGAGGCAGGAGAGCCAACCACTGAGTCACTGTACTACCCCTAAGGATATTCAGTGCCTTGGAAATTTTGTGTATACTTTTGCTAATTGGTGCTTTTCAATAATCTTGTACTAGATTTGTTCAGCAATGTTCATTTGTCTTTGTGATGAAGTTACCAGGAAAATTGCTAACCAGATGTTGGACCCTCCAGGTATGGGTGTATATAATCTAACAACTCAATTTCAAACAAGTGATCTCCTTCTAATCTCCTTTTATTATGTGAATCTGAAAAACAAGTGGCTGCACTAGTGACCTTTTGTGTTTTATATTAGGAGGAAACTATTCAATCTATCAATTGTTTTGTGCTATATTTGTGTTGAATTTATATCAATTTGTAAATATTTGGTTTTATTGTGACATGGCTTGTCAGAAAAAAGGGCAGACCATCAGACAGTCAACATGTGCCATCTATCAAGTTTGCAGGGGTTTCAGATGGGATCGACAGTGGGGAAAAGTCATAATAGCGTAATCTTCCCCAATCATAATTGATGGAGGAAAGATTTGGCATCGCAGGCAATTTTGCATGATTTTGTTTTAAGCTGTTGATATTACCACCATGAACTTGTGGGGTTGCAAAGTGATGAGACTTGTCTTTCCAACTGTCAAGAGGTTTAAGTAAGAAAAAATAAGCATTTAACATGATGAAAAACAAAAACATCTGCTCAGATTCCATCGGACAGTTAAAAAAAAAGAGAGATCGAGTCTCCCACAGATTTGATGACGTCAATGATAGAAATGTTGAACCTGGAGTGACTTCAGAGCACCCGGTCCCAGTGGCGTCCTGCTCGTGTTCGTTATTTTTCTACAGTGGGGAAGCTTCCTATGATTTCACAGCACAATGTGGGGGAAATCCTGGGAGTGAGAGATGGAGAGAGGCATTAACCAAGTAAAGGTCATCTCCACACTATACTCCAGCCTCACATGCTAGGACCAGCTCTGAGATGAGGTTAGGTTCACTTTAAATAGATCAAACAAGCTTAAGCAGTGTAAAAACAATCCACACATTTTGGTGAAAATGAATCAGTGGCCAATGATCTGGTGACCAATGTTTTTGCTCCGTTTTCAGCTATACCTGTATTTACATCCTTGCCATGTTAAACACTCTGACATCACACATGTTGTCAAACATGCATTATGGATACAGTGTGTCAGAAATAATTTTGAGGTGATGCTTGAAGCTATAAGTGGACCACTGTGTCTTCTTAAACAACTCAACTATGCCATCAAAAATCACTTTGTACATCTTTTTCTGTTAAATTTGATGTCTCTCTTAATTTGCATGAAAAAAAAGCCGCAGAGGAAAAGAGAGAGAGAGAGAAAGAGCATTTACAGCGTGCATGGCAAAGGCTGTGCCGAAGAAGGATTAGTGCTGATCTCTGGCTGGAAGCACCAGAGTCGGAGTTAATGAGTCCGATTAGTCCCCAGTGAGTGTTCAGGGATTAGCACACTGTCCACTATGAGGAACCCTTCTCATTTGAAGCCTGAGGAGGGAAGAGAGCAGAGAGCCTGCCTGAAAGTGAATCTGACAAAGTGAGGACGAAGGATGAGAGACAAAGAGGAAGAAGATAGGGGAGATGGGCGAGAGGGGAGAAATTGGTGAAACCATCAGCTTTATGAGTGGCTGGAAGCATTTGGAAAACATCATGGGGTCTAATGACAACAGAAAATGCCTATTACGTGAGCTCTTCTGCCTCTGTGTGCATTTGTGTTTAGAGAAGACAAAGCTGGATGGCATTTCTCCAGTGAGATGGAAATAGGAAGGAAGTCTTTAGGAGTAGAGAGGTTCAGTAGGTTTATCCTGATAGATCACACATGTGCCTCAAAATTATTCTTAGAAAATGGTGCTGTTTGGGAGGTGGGTGGGCTTTACTGCAGTGTTACTGTACAAACCAGATATGGTCTCATGCTTTTCTGTGCTAACCAACTAATCATTATTTACAGAAAGGCAAGAAAGACATTGATGTAAGTTGTATCCCTCTGTGGAGGATCTGTGGTGCAATTATTTTGGTCTTGTCCTTATACAACACAACTGCTGAGTAAACTGTCACGACATACAGCTGATCATATCTACCCTCACTTGATCTTTTTTGGAAAAGGGAATTTGGAAGAAGCAAAAACAAAAAGGCAAAATTTTCAGAGCTGACTGCCCACATCAAATAATACATTATTTCTTCCATATCCTGAGTGCACAAACAAAATAGCTGTTAAAGCGTATAGGCCAAACCTTTGTATGCTTTACAAGATATTTTTACTTAATCTTTATTTATGCATTTATTTTTTAACAACAACCTTTGCAGAATGAGGTGATATACACAAGGTGTCCGACTTGTATGTCTGTTCGATATGTCTTTTATAAACAGAAAAGAGAAGTTAGTCGGCTGCAGTGCAAGAGAGACACTGAAAGCATTACAAGAAGAGAGCGTGTGTATCTGTCTGCCGGATAGATGGTGTCAACCCTAGTTCTGAAGAAAACCTGCAACAAGTCACATTCACATTTCCGGTGGAGGTTCCCCATATTTCCTGTTAAGGTCACTGTCACTGTCAAGCACAGACTGACTCTATGTATGTACTGAAAAAATATATATATGTGTGTGCTAGCAGATCTGTTTGTGGTAAAGCCACATCGGTCAGCAGCATTCTCTTTAGCACTACTTGATGATACAAACAAATTTGACCACTAATGGGTTTATTTTGTGTAAGTGTAACAAAACTCAAGAGGAATCAAACTACATGGACCAAACGCTTCTTCTTTCATTGGTTCAGAAGAGAAAAGCGCCTGTTAGCCAGCAGCCATGGCCAAAACCTGGTCAGATACACACTGCACCAAGGGATACAGGCTGACGATAAAGATGCCCAAATCGATGCGCATTAGTCCACAAAAGCCTAAATGATCTGATTCACTTTGTCCCAGGGACTCCTCGTACATCACTGTTTTCACTCCTGATGGGCCACAACAGTGCAGGCAATGTGTAATCTGAAAATTAAAGATTATCTAAAATAAATGCTCAGTTTTGTACAGCCCTTACTTACAGAGACCCCTGAAAGTGGTCTCTGCCACAGTTTGGGAACCACTGCTTTGTGCTGCCTGCAAGGTCAGCTGAGGCTGCATGACAGAGGAAAAAGAAACACAAAACAACTCCACCACTGGTTATTAAGAGACTCGTCACAAAACAACGATGAGGATAGTAGGCTCTGCCGTCACTCTAAACAGTACAGATCTGTTCCAGGGTATTTTGTTTGTGTGTGCACGTGTGTGTGTGTGTGTGTCGGCTATACAACCCACGACAGGCAGCCCCTGTCCAGAGCCATCAAACTGTAAAATTATTCTAATAACCTGCACAATCACAACAAGCTTTCCCTCATGTCATAATGAGATACATCACAGCATCACAATGGATAATTGCACACCGATGGCAAATGCCAATGCATGTGTCACAATTCAGATTGCAGCTTTTCTATGAAGCTTTTCTGGACATCGCAGCAGTGCATTGATCCACTGATCCATGACCAAGAATCTAACCCCAGCCATCTGTAGTGCCGCTCTGTAGACTCAAGTACTTATTATACTTGAACAAATGAGAGCCATACCTCACAATCAATGCCCTGTTTGCTCTCTCACTTGATTTTTAACACAATGCATTTTTTCTCAGAGACATTTGTGACAAACCATTGAAAAGGCCCCATGTGTAAGATTTATGGGGATTTATTGCCAGAATATGTCAGAAAGGGAGTGATATTATATTCCCTTATAGATATATCCATAAGTATGTTTCCATTAGTTAATAATCACCTGAAAATACAAACTGTTGTATCCTTGTTACCTTAGAAGGAGCCCTTTATATCTACAGAGGATGCGGGTCCTCTATAATCGAGGCCGCCATGTTGCATCGCCATGTTTTTTCTACTCGGGCTGTCCCCTAACAGTTGACTCAACAGTTATTTAGTCGAGCTACACCTTGCCATTAGGCCTGGGGACTGATGCAACATGAACCTTTTCTCTTGTAACTCACGTAGGGCTGCACCTAATGACTATGTTTTAAGCGATTAATCTAACGATTATTTTGTTATTATTCAATTACATAACAATTAATTTACCTAAAATGCATATCAAAAACTTGTCTCCTTAATATTTCAATATTTGATTCAATCATAATCTTGAAAATGATAATGATAGTATAATGATAATAGTGCCATATTTGAACATTTCCACCCTATTTAATAGACTTATGTCAGATGCCTGATCATAAAAATACTAGACCTCAAATTCAAAAGGAGCTGTGATGCATATCAATTTAATTTAATAATTAACTTATCACTGTCAACCCTTCACTGAACTGGACAATCAGTATTTTGACTTAAAACTTAAATTGGTTATGCCATGTAGTTAGTTAATCACTGGAGTCATATGCAAGTAAAATGATCACTCTGTTTATTTTTGGCATCATTGTGGGCCAAAGAAAATACTTTTCATTGTTTTTCTGCCAACTGAAATATGTTAGTCTTAAATGTTAGTTTTAGCCATTTCTGTCTCATACGTGGCTGATAAAGTGAACAGAGAGTACAAAATGGCAGAACAACACTGCTAGATGTTGCATGGTGTAAAGTTAACAGCAGTGATCTAGACATCACTTTTAACATGGGGGTGATGAAGAAACATCTAGAAAATCTATCTTAAGTGACTTCTACTAACAAAAACATGTTCCATGTGTTGATAATCCTCATATATCATGTTTGGGTGCTGACAGAAAGTAAACAGGGTGATGCTGCTGCTGCTGCTGCAGGAGGATGACAGTTTGCTCGGCGCTTGTCCCGCTGTAGTAACTCATGTCCAGTTTGCGGAGTTGAAGAGAGCCAAACTGTTGCATCCCTGTCTAAAATACGACCACATTTTAGATGATCACAGTGAATCTTGCTCTCTGCAACTTGGGAATCCATGCCCTGACCAGGTGTAGCAATTCATAGCAATGCATCGACGCACAATATGCAAATTGACGTATTTTTGTAAATAACGATGTAGATTATGTCGACAAATCGCCCCAGCCCTAAAGTCAAGTCATTGGCACACTGCTGCTTAATTTGCAAGAATACATCAACCATCCCACGATTATTTGTTTTTGTGAAGTTGGAACATTCAGAATCATTATCACTTTTGCAAGAGGCGTTAACAGGCAGCTTGCTTCGTGCCCCAAAAATATTTTTTTTAATAATTAAATGAATATCATAAACATGCAATAGCTAGTAGACTAATGGTCTGAACTAGTGACTACTAGTCGACGAGGAAAATCTTTCATTGGGGGTAGCCCTAGTTTTTACAGCAGGAGTTTCATAGCCACTGTAGGTTCTCCTGCAAGCTTGGAAGGGAGAGTGAGATGAGGTGTTTGCAAGTTTGCCACTAGATGTCAATGGATTCCTCCACAAAAAGTACACTTGATTTATATTTTATGCTGGCTTGTCACTGATGTGGCCAGATTGCGTTAATCATCTAATCCCAAGGTTTACACATTTTCCATTCTTGCTGTTCTTTGTAAACATAAAACAGTTTACAGTGCAAACGACAATAGCTACTAAGCTTGAGCAAACTGCTTTAATCAGCAGAACTGCATTTTCTAGTGAAGAACCACATGCCATATGACATTTTCACAAGAAATTTGTACAGCTACAAAATCTCTTATTGCTGTTACGAGAAACCTCAGGACTTCCTTTCATCCAGAGCTTAAACTGTATATCAGGAGAAGAACACTTTACAACTCTAATTCAGAAAAAGTTGCAGCCAAGAAATCGCATCAAAGAATCACACAGCTGATGATTAAATGAGGTGTGAAATACCCACACTGACATGCAATGATATTTACATATTAGGCCATCCCCCAGATTATTTGCAACACATTAAAGCTGCAAGGATTAGTCGAGCAATCGATTAATCCATCAACAGCAAATTAATCTGCAACTATTTTGATAATCAAGTAAATATTTCACTAATTTCTTTAATCAAAACTGTAGACATTGTTATATGGTTTAAGCTTTTCAAATATGTGGAGCTGCTGTTGGTTGGACAAAACAAGAAAATTAAAGACATCACCATGGCTTAGAATTATTATGAATATATTTTTTTCACATTTTAGACAACTAATACATTAATCAACAAAGTAACTGGCAGATCATTCAATAATTAACATAATCATTAGTTGCAGCTAGGGATGGCTATCAAGAGCCAGTACAGGTTCCTGTCTGGTCAGTACAGAAATATTGATAAACTCCTGGACAAACTATACTGTCATTGGTATTTATGTAATACTACCTAAACAGCTGACAGAGAAAATGTGTGGGCTCACTTTTCTAAACTGAACAGAATGAAAATGCAGCTAAGTCTCATAACTCGGAAACAAGTAATGATAAAATAACTGTTGAATCTTTTTTGCACCAAATAATCGCAAGTAGTATCAAGAATATTGATACTGGGGCAGTAGTGGCCTAAAGGTTAGAGAAGCAAGCTTGAGACCAGAAGGCTGCCAGTTCAGTCACCCAACCAGCAGGATAAAACTGGGTGGGGAAAGTGAAAGGCCCCCACTGTCAGATGGGCATTGTGTGAATGTGATCAGGGTGGTCCTGCAAAAGAGAGCATCACTCTCAGTGAACTCTCCCCGAGTATCAATAAGCATTATTGGACCTAACAATACCCATTCTTAATTACATGTCTGTAACACATTACAGCAAAGAGGGGCTGTGGTTGAAGCAAACGTATTGTGTCGTGGTATCACGACATGTATGTGAAGCGCTTTAAGGACCAGTGTGTAGGATTTAGTGGCATGTAGCAGTGAGCTTGCAGATTGCAAACACCTCATTCACACTTACACTGCAGTCATATGTCAGCAAACGTGGAAGAGGACCTGTTCCCTCTGTAGATATAAACATCTCATTCTAAGGTTACAAAAACACAAATTGATTATACACTAATGACATCATACGTGTGAATATTATATTCTGTTTATGCCATATTCTGTCAGGAAACCCTTTAATGTCTGTATTTTCCCAATCAGAATAAAAGCTTAGCCTAGGTAGCAACAGGTGAAACAATTTGTTTGCATAGCCTTGTCAATGTTTGATTGTTCAGCACCCATTATAATCTCTGCTCCTAAAATGATGTCTGTTGGTTGAATTTCTGCATCCACACTGATAAGATCACCAAACCTGTAACACTACATGCATGGAAAATATTGGACACCGCTGGACAATGTTTTCATTAACCCATGTGAGGTTGACACTGACTCCAAGCACCAGTGTTGTCCATTTAGTAAACAGTTAGGCTCTTCCCTCCAAAACAATAAAATAAGGCCATTACATCAAGCTTCAAGCTAGTCATCATCGTCCTTGATTGATTATTAAATTAACTGCCAAAAACTTTGATAATCAATTAGTCAGTTTGAGTTTTTTTTTTTTTTTAAGGAAAAGGTCAAATTTTTGATTTCAGCTTCCTAAATGTGTGGGGTTTTACTCCTCTAGAACAGCAAACTAAATATTTTTGGGTTCCGAGTAAAACATTTGAGGACATCATCTTAGGCTTTGGGAAACACTGATCAACATTTTTCACTATTTTCGGACATTTTAAAACAAACAACTATTAACTGATTAATCAAGAAAATAATCAACCAATTAATCGACTATGAAAATAATCATTAGTTGCAGCCCTAGTACGGACATAAATAATAAACAGTAAATCAACCATTTCAGGACTATTTCATCAACAGAACGTAGTTGAGATGAAAATTGCTGACAGTGAGGTTTTCAGTGCTGTGAACATCATAAATTCGTAATTCAATTCAACCCTGTATCATTAGGATTGTGGTAGAGAGAGGACATTGCAAAATCTGGACGAGCAAAACAAAAACTAGCTGCAAGGAGTAACTGGGTGAACTGACCATTGAAGTTTAATGATCTTTTATTTTGAATTCAATCACAGCTACTGACATTGCTTTCCCATGCCATCTCATGGCACTTCTCCATAGTGCAAGCAACAGCTGTGTGGTTATTTTTGCCAACAAAGGCAAACAATGCTGACTTTAAAAACTCCACTTGCCAAACATTAAAGCATGTGTGGAGCAATGACTAAAAGAAAGACCAGTTAAGTACCAGCTCCAGTTTCCCAGTTATGTTTATAGGCCTATGGTATTTCTATTGTTCAAAATCTCTTGTTTTATTTGAGTTTTTACACAAAGAGACCAAAATCACTGGTCACACTGAAATGAGAGGCCACAGGCAATGAGACAGTGGCGCTACTCTTGTTAAGCCAATGAGCATGATGTTCTAGTCAGAGATAGGAAGAGATAAACTCTTTCAAGTCAGCATCTTAGCAGCAGCAGTACATGTTAAGACGAAGAAAACAATCGTTTCCTGGTCTGAAAATATTTTGGGGTCAGGCTGAGTTGGAGGAACACCAGGTCACAGACAAAAGACAACACAAGATGACTGGAAGTCTTTTAGATTTCACAATAAACTCATCATATCCATTTGGATGAATATACTGAAGTGATGTGTAAGAAACTTAACATGAAACCAGAGCAGAGTTTCACATATATTCTGCTTAATCGGGGACACGCTATATTTTCATACGTGTACATACGTTGGTGATGAATTCGTAATACCGTCCTGACAAACCGGTGAGTTAAGACAGAATCATTAGATGGATAGAAATGAAAAAATTACTGACTGGTTTCAGCTCATTTTGAATATGGTGTTCGCTGGCTGCTCATTAATTTAGCTACAATATTAACGAAGAATCCCACATCACATTTACGGTGAGACAGCACACACTGAACTTACAGCTTCAAGTGAAAGCAGCCTCGCTGGCGAACTACAAGCTGAAGTCACCCGACATGCACTAAACTCAAAATCAGGCTGTGGGTGACATGAGTAACCAGGTGAAAATGCGGCACGAAAATCCAGACAAAAAACAATCATATTGCTTCCGAACTCCGGCAAAACGTGTGTATTTGATAATAATCTTCGACCCGAATCGACAGCGTTTGACAGAGGTGAAAAGTTTTGAGCTAATAAACGCGTCTTTTAACGGTCTTTGTCTTAACGAAGCAACAATTAACCTTTCCTTCAGAGGAGTGGCAGAAACCACAAGGTTTTCAGATTATTAAGTTTCACTGGGAGCCATTATTTTCTGTTGGACAACGTTTCAGTGTCTTACCTTACAGATTTGGCGAGGAAAGATCTTAATAGATGACCTGAAGGTGCAGGCTCAGAGCGCGTGCTGTGGTCCCCGTGCTCCACTCCCCAACTGTCAGTCAGCGCGCTACACCGCGCGAGGACGCCCCTCCTCCATCTGTCTCGCATACAACCACACGCGCGCCTGCCGACGCTCTCACGCACGTCTTCTTAATTTTACTGTTCCTTCACTCCAAATATTGCTTTCTATATTAAAATTATATCTCAGAGCGTGGACTTTACATTACCACCCCAGCAGAGAGAGAAAAAAAAGTCAGAATACAACCAGTTGTTAATTTTGTATTTATCATTAGTTTTTAAAGCTACAATAAGGAGTTTTTTTAACTCCTTATGGAACAGTCTCAACTCAATACGGATGCCTGAATACGACATATACCATCAGCAGCAACAGCACACGAGACCATCAGCGAGAAGATTAGCTATTTCTATGTAATTATTCTCAATGCCTGCCATCGGGTCGGATCCTCCGAGAAAGCAAATGAAATGAGCTGGTATTTACTTTTTATCCAAGTAAAGTAACTGTGACTAGTATGGTGGTCAGTTAAAAAGTAGCAGGTTTTTATGGATGCTTTTATTTATGAAGTTATACTTTGTGGTTATTTCAGTGGGAACTCTAAACTTTTGTCCACAGAAGCCTCCAAAACCAACAAAAGATGAAAGTCCCTTGTTGTAGCTTGAATTTTTGTTTTCAACCCACTTTAATTAGTTAATTTCTAGAGTGGATTTGCTCATCTCAGTTTAGTTTTTATTGATTAAAAATGTTCGGTTTTAGTTTACTTGCTATTGGTTTCTGTATTAAGTTTTTTTCATGCTATGGGGAGTATTTATCAGGAGTAAGATTTATTAAGTTCAGAATAGATATGAGCATATTGGACCAAATTGACAAACAATGAATCTAAGACTTGTAGTTTTATAAGTACTCAATATCGTTTCAGGTGGTTTTCGTTTCCTTTCGTTTATTTTGTCTTTTTTTCAGTTAAAGGGACAGTTCATCCCAAAATCCAAAATACATATTTTTCCATCGTCTCTTTCCAGAAATCATGACCCAGTTATCTAAGATAATCCACAGACCTTATCGTGAGCAGCTTCATGAAGGAACCATTTTCTTTCTGCAGTAGAATCTACCAGAACTACTTTTTCTCCAAGTAGAACTTGAATTTTCTACTAGAAAGAAAATTAGTTCTCGCAGTTTGGGTTTGATAAACTAGAATAACCTTGAATACAACTACAGTCAAATCAAGAACTTCAACAGGTGTTTTAATTGTACTGTTTTTATTGCATGAATTGTAATAGCTGCAGAGAAACAACGTTTCAGATGAGTACAGTTGGGTTTGAAGCCTTCCTGCAGTGAAGAGAGATGGTCAGTGGACATTCAGATGGCACAGCTATAACTTCATTCACCTTTCTCCTTGTCAGTCTACCACAAGACCAGCGCTTATATACTGCATTTAAACCGCAACTGTAGCACTAAGGAATTTGGGGGGTGGGACAAGAAACTGTACTTTCAACTCTTCAACACCAAATATAATAGGCTGCAAGTAATAGCATGGACTTATCAAATGTGCTTCACTGTTTCAACACAGAAGATTAAACTTGCTCAGCAGTGAGCATGACATCCTGTAGCTGCAGTAGTCATTGTCAAGTGAAGATATATGATGTGAGGTGGTTGTTATTGCTGGCTCCTTAATTGTTTTTGCAGTGGGTGAATGTTGTCAGAGAGACAGTAAGGGGCTTTGTGGTGTGCTTTGGTGTGTTATTCCCTCCAGCAAGCACTCAGCTCCAACAGATATTCTATGTGCAGCTCATTCAGTTGAAATATTATCAGGTAATCACAAAAAAACAACGCAGAGATAAACCATCCAAATGCAGTATACAAGCCTCAATTCTGTGGGTTCAGACTTGGAGCTTTGACTCCATCTACAGGTTAGTTGTAGTACTGCAATGACAGAGGGGGGACTGACATACTGAAGTGTGTGTTGCTATGATAGTTTATGATATAAAATAAAAATCAGATCCCTTTTAAAGTAAGTAGACCAGCCACATTTTAAAACAAAATTCTCACCGTTAACTTGTAAAAACGGTCTCTTAAACTTTAGTAACTTGGTCACTCAACTGTCACTGAAAAAATAAATCCCCAATGAAATAATTAAGGTGGTATTTTACTGTACCTGAATATACCTGTTCCCACCCCACCTCCCCGCAACTTATCCTATTTCAAATATAGGACTCAAAAGATATGGGCTCTAATGTTAATAATACATTTATCCATACTATGTTCATATAATTATTAAAAAATAAATACATTTGACAAATACAAATGATTTTGCAGTGGGTACATTACCAAAGGAACAGATTATCACCCACAGTTGAATGGTTAACACATTTTTCTTTTTCAAGTGTAGGATTTCTCAATAAAACCATTATCACCCCTTATTAATTTAAACCTGTAGTCTGAAAGCCTCTACACCGGTGTGGCTGTGCTATTGAGCTGGCTGAGAGGACAGGCTTCATCCAGTCATCTATAGGGCTGTATGTGAGCTTTGGCTCACTAAAGGCTAAATGTTAACACTGTAGCACACTCACAGAGAGCAACCAGGAGTAAAAGTAGTAGATGCTGATGATTTATGTTGGCAATGGGACCCAAACCAGCTCTTGGCTTTGGCCAAAAACGCTGCGGGCACAAGGTGTGCACGTTTACATGTCTTCAATCGGTATATCTTGTAAAAAGGTAATATGAAACATTTTCTTCTTACTTGTGTTTTGTTTTTGTTTTTTTGTTTTTTGTTTTTTTTACCTTTTTTTGCTTATGCGTTTTTTTGTACAAATCTTTGTATAACCTGTTTTTAGACATAACAAAACAGATTAAACCAACAGAAAAATCAACCAACAAAAAAAGATCTCATGCATAAGTTATGTCCCACTCTTACTGATTGCATTTGTAAGTTACCGTCTTAAAAAAAATCTGTGTACATGTTTGTTGTTCAACATAACATTTTTCTTTTTGTACATTTTAAGCCATTTGCTTTTTTCTTCTTTTTTTGATAAAATTTTTGACCCTATTTTCCAGCCAGCAGTTCCAGGTATTGCTCCAGAGTAGATTCCAGACACCCGACCTGTCTATTCCTGTACAGCAGGAGGCGCAAGAGGCATGTTGTGTAGGTGCTGGCTGTGGGAAGGAAAACCGCTCCGTAAAAGAAGCTGTTGGGAAGCAAATGAGCATTTATCCTTTGTGATTTAGTTCAGGTCCAAGAAATTAAACCCCATTTCCTATCACAATTCTTTTTTTTTTTTTTTGTTCTTTTCTTTTTTTCCTGCTAGAAATCATTTGCTTGTCACCCTGAAAAGCTTGACAGAGAGACAGATACTGTAGATGTTTTTAATACTTCTAACAACCTCCCGAGGCTGGAGTCTGGCAGCAGAAGTGGGACAGGACAGTCAGTCAGTTGCAGACAAGGATGGGGTGTGGGGGTTGGTGGGGGTGGGACAGGCGAGGTTACCCCTATCTGCAAAGGTCTTCTTGTGTTGAGTCTCGCACATTTTTCCTCTTCTTGCTGTTGCCCTGGTGGTGTGGCTTGTTGCTCTGATGACTTTTGGTGCTCGAGGAGAAGCTCTGCTGCCCGTGGTGGCCGCTCTTCTGGTGAGAGCGAGACATCCTGGCCTGGAGAAAGCACAAGCAGATAAAAATCAGTGTTCCTGCAGGATTTCCCTTGGGTATTCAATACAATGTAATGTAGGTTAAACATCATATTTTATAATTCTTTATTAAGCACACTTTAGAAGAAAATACCTCAAAACAGATGAACAGTTATGAGATAAAAACATTTTTTTTGTGTGGTGATAAAGATCAGTTTTCTTTTTTAATCTTGTGGCACATTGTGTGTTCTAAGTGTATGTATGACGTGAAGCTGATCGTACCTTTCCTCCCTTGTTGCTTCCAGATGGAGTGCTGGTAGTGTGGCTCTGTGTTCTGTGATTATTGACAACTGCAGACTTTTCTCTGTGGGCGCTGGAGCCCCGGCCCGGCTGCTGCTTGGCTGTCTTACACGGCGTGCCATCGGAGTCCTGAAGAAAAACAACAAAATTATTAATTAAATAGTGTCTTCAAAACATTTTTTGTACTCGTTAAGCTTTAAAGGGATAGTTCAGATTATATGAAGTGGGTTTGTATGAGGTGCTTATTGATAGTCAGTGTATTGGCTATAGAGGCAGCAGGAGTACTGGTGTAAGAAGCTAAGCAATGTACTGCAGCAAAACATATTTTAGCCACATGAAAAAGGCCCATAAATATACTTATATATATATTCACTGCTTTGCTATGCCATCAGACTGTGTTTTCCAGAGGCAAAATGCTGTTATATAAGTCAAACATTACTCTCTCTATAGCTGACAGAGTCCTTTGACAAAAACGCTAATTTTACCTTACAGAACACTGGAGTTGCTGGTTTACCAGTGCCTCAATCTGTTAGTTACTTTTTGATATTGTTTGACATTCATGAATCTGAACTAATCCTTTAAACCACCACAGTCACACAATAACACAAACAAACTGATCATTCGAGGCAGTGGTAGAGCAAAGTACAGTTACTATTTTTGCT
Source organism: Lutjanus campechanus (assembly GCA_027495735.1). NCBI lineage: Eukaryota > Metazoa > Chordata > Actinopteri > Lutjaniformes > Lutjanidae > Lutjanus > Lutjanus campechanus. Next base: position 16,183 of record JAJHUR010105981.1, read on the forward strand.
AAAGAAGTCTGGTGGCTGTAGAGAGAACAATATTTGGCTTATATAACTGCAGTTTCCCATTGGAAAAGTGTGCCCGACAGCAAGGTAAAGCGGTGAAAATATTCTAAATATGATGACCCTGTCCACAGCAGTACATTGCTTGGCTTCCTACACTGGTAGAGGAGTTTGCGCCTCAAAACTGGGGGTGTGTTGACCAGCACTCCTAACCACCATCTTCTCATACAATCCCACCTTCAAAAAAATCCAAACTATCCTTTTAAGTACTATAGATAAATGCAATAGTAGAATATTTTAAGGCTCCTTCTGTGTGTGTTTGAGCATGTGACTGACCCCATCGCTGGAGCTGGATGTCGAGGACGTGGAAGAAGGCGACAGTGGAGAGGAGGAGGGAGAAGAGCGCAGTGAGGGGGATGGAGAGGAAGAGTTTGAGGAGGTTTTGCTGTGGGGAGCCGACGGGACAACTACGACGTCGTCGTCGTCATCTGGAACATTGTTGTTGCATTCGTCAAGCTGCTGGGACTCAAATAGTGTGACATCATTTCCTACAGAAACAGAGAAGGGACACATTTAGACATAAATTCAGTTCAAAAAGAAGCTTATAGGGCCCTACTACTGTAGTTAGTTTTAGTTTCAATATGACTAGAGAAACAATGAAATGAATTATGGATTAAAAAAAGAATCAAATAGGTTGAACATACTGTTGATTGACAGATCATTCTGTGACGGGCTCCCCCAATTCTTTCTGATCCATTCCCTGTATTCATCCACTTCTTGCGTTACTCGGATTATTCGGCCGAGTATGCTGTGATAAGATATGGAAGGAGGTACAGCTGTTACATCAGTGTTTATGGAGCAGTCTGAAAGCACATGTTACACCTGATACTCTCAGTATGACTGGATGAAGCCAACCATTACTAAAACAACTGAATATTATAATCTTATGAATAACTTTTTAATCAACTGTGACAGTAGATAACTGAATATTACAACAATAAACTGTCTGGCTATGAGGGATGCTGTGATCAATCCACCACTGATGAAAATTCAAATGACATTCAGTGGAAATTAGTCAACATCTGGCCCATCAGAGCATACATTCTGTGATCTGTCATTGAGAGCTTCTTAAATTTGCTACTTACCTCTCAGTCTCGTTATTGGGATAGTACTTGGCGATGGGTGACACAGCGTGGCTGAGCACCACATAGGCGTAGTCAAATGCCTGCTTCACCTGCATGGCACCGTATGAGCTCCGGCCAACATCGTTGTCTGTTAGACACAAGACAGGTTAGGGTCACTTTGCGTAAATATGAGAACCTGACAATGCATGTCATTACAATATCTGGGAAGGGAATTTAAATTTTGGACGTTGCGAGAACAAACCCCCTTTCTAATCCTTCATCCTTTGTGTTCACGGTTCCTACCTGGCTGCAGCGGGTCCTCAATGTAGAGCATGGAGGGTCTGTAGCCGTCCATCATGTTATTCTGAACCTCGTCTTTGGCAACATAGCAACCTCCATCTGTTATCCTGATGCCTGTCTTCAGGTAGTTGAAGTGGCGGCCGTAGAGCTCAAAGAATTCAATGAGCAGGACGCCAATGTTGATGTTGGGAGTGCACACATCCTCCCTGTAGTGAAGCTGGAAGATACACAGTACGAGCAGACGTCAGAATAATTGCAAATGGATAAGCCAGTGGGAATTCACTCACCAAGATTAACAAGTCACTTTCAGATGCTATTGTTTGCAATTGAGAAGGACTGAAATAAAACTACTGAACTGTAAAAGAGTTCTCTGCTTGGGTCTGATAATGTTCTAGTCAATCAATAAAAATCAATTAAAAACAATAATCATTCGAAAAAAATTCAATCAAGACAAGCAATGTTGTTAAAAACTTTAAGAGCTCTTGTTAATGACCAGGTGTATCTGACCTGCAGGAAGCTGACAGCCATGAGAAAGAGACTGTAAGAGCCAATTCCACCAGTGAAAACCTCATTGAGGTCCCTCTGCAGTAGGAACTGCTTCAGCACCAGGACCAGGTAAGGCAGCACAGGGTATTTCTACAGGACAAGAGACAGACACAGTAAGGACATAGTAAGGATCAGATTTAGAGGCCTATAGCACCCTCTAGAGGAATACAGAAATATAAAGTGTAAAACGTCCAGGATTTTACTGGCATTTTCTACTGATGATTATATGATGAATATGAGAGCGAAATTCGATTTGAAACAACGCTGTTTTCGCACTAAGCTTAGAAGTATGTGCATATCAGTTTGTGGGGTGACTTTGTGAAATGCACTGGCAGAAGAAATAAAACAATGTAAAAATAAAAATATGTTCAAAGAAATCTTTTTTGGAAGGTACAGAAATAAGGAAGGGGAATGTAAAGTACGGTAACGGTGATATTGTTGTTCCTGGTTTTATCTTTTCTTTCGCACATTCTTTATTAATGAGTATCATTGATGAGGTATGAAGGGAACAAATACAGTGTTACCATTGTGGGGATAGGCACTGGGGAGGAGAGTGAATTTTTGTATTTGATCATTGATAGATTAGTATGGTAATGTGGTAAGCGAGTCCTTTTCAGACATAATTTATTGTTTCTCATTGACAGTCTGTTATTAACTGTTTGTTTCAGTTTTTTTTAGAGTATGTATGTATGTTTATGTTCAAAATAATAATTATGTAAGACCAACCTGAAACATTCTTACTTTTGACTTAAGCAATGTCAGTTTTTAAAATGATTTAAAAGTTATTAAAATATTACACTTAATATGCCACACGTGTTAAATCTCCACAAAGCAATGCTTTTGAATCAACTGACTTCCTGTGTTGTTAAATGTTTGTTAAAACGTGCTGTTGAAAGCAATACGTGCTGTTAAGAAACCAATACCATCGATAACAGTAACTCTAGCCTCAAAGTTTGAGGCTTCTTTACAACCTTTGAGATTTAAAAGAAATTTGTTAGAAAGCCAACAGGCGCTTGAGGAAATACTACTATCTGTAGAGCCCACAGAGCTTGGGAGAAAATGTTTCCACCTTTGTGTTACAAAGTAGAGTTTAAGTGAGGCAAGCTGTAATAAGGCTCAAACAATGTGTATACACACACACACACACACACATATATATAGCTGTACCTCTTTGAATTCCTTGATGAGCCGTGCGGCTTTAACGCCACTCTTCACATTGAAGCTGATGTCCACTTTGACCTCAGTGAAGGAGTCGGTCAGTTTGATGATGGGAACCTGTGAACACACATGATACAAATGACAACAATACAGAAACAGTCAGACAGGATACAATCACAACACTCAAAACACTTGGCTCAAGTGCCTCCTGGCATTGTGCTGGAAGACTTGTGTAAATAAACATGCACCCATAACTGTATTTCAAGTCTACTGTAAAAACATATCACACATTTAATCATACACAAACCCACATATACTGATCTAATCCTTTACTAAACTGCTTGAGCAAAGATTTAAATTGCTAATCTGCTCCTTAAAATGCCTACCTAAAGTGAGACACAAAGAAAAAGCTTTATTCAAATCCTTTAAACCCTGAAAGAAAATAAACTCAAAGGAAAAAGTAAAATTCACTCTATGCATGGTTTAGAAATAACACAAAGTCACTAATACAAGGTTGGAAGTGGTAAAAAAAAAAGAAAAAAAAAACATGATCAGGAAGAAAAATTTTTTAAAAAGAGCTGGTTCCAAACACACTACACTACCATTATTGTGTTAGTGACATTGGTCAATATGAACATATAAATGCAATTTGGATGAAATTAACTCTTTCTTACCAGCTGCAAATTACAGTTAATTGCGACGTCCCGAAGTACTGATGCTCTTTTGGCATTTTTCTTTATGTAAATGTCAGTGCACATGCCTGAATACAATACATGCATGTGAACCAGTGTAGTCAGCGCTTTGGATCTGTCACAACAGCTTGTGCTGATGTGATTTACAGCTTGTGAAACTGACTAACAGCTGTCATCAAAGACCTGAATATGACAGTCAACATCATAATGATTAATGACTGAAACAATGATTGTTGATGATTGTTAATCATTTTATTTGCCACAAGCTGGCAGTTTTAGTGGTGTATTTACACAGTGCAACACTGACAGATCTACATTTTACCACAAATTAAATCTTTGCCAGGGAAAAAGACTCAGAAGATTACTCAACCGGTTCAGCATTGCATTCCAATAACTCACAATGAACAGGTAGAGGAACCAGAGATATCTTCTTTTTTTTGACTGGAAATTTGGGTGTGTTGAGCCTTGAACCACTAGCCCCAGGTAGTGACAAGTGACGTGTCTATTTCTGCTCATCCAGGTTTTAAAACTGACATTTAAAAGCAGAGAACTGCAGTTCTTCCAAAAGTTAATGTGCAAATTTAAATCATAAAGAAAACTGTGAATATTTCAAGTGCCACCTTCGTGAGATAATAATCCAAAGTCTAAAATACTGCATGATTCAAAAGAAGTTTTAAGAAACTACTCCAGTCATGTGACTCCTTCATGGCGTTCTATAGCAGCTTCCCATACACTTGATCAAATTCACTGTCTAGAAAACTGCTGTAACACCAACAGAAACCTAATTTTGCAACAAAACACTTGTAAGTGAGTACAGTCTTACCGTGGCCTTGTCCAAAACTTTGATGGAGTTCTCATCTGCAACGTTTCTCTTCCGGAGAGCCTCTTCCAGCGTCCAGAGTGGGAGGGTCTCCCACTTCCCAAAAACTACCAAGTCAATGTCACTGGTGCAAAAAAGAGAGACATGACAGATTAAACTTAGGTCCATTATATAACATACAAGAACAACTCATACAACAGCACAAGGGGCATGGAAAGACAAAGAAGTAGAAATGCAAATTACACATGATCGTAACAGGACAACCACCAGCAAATACATCTTTTCACTGTAAATACACATCAACAACTGGTGTATGGACCAGTCTGTCACTAGTAGCACAAAGCTTTGACATTAGAATGAATTTGCTGACTTAAATGTTATTTACTTGTGCTACTGTATGATGCTAATAAATTATATCATCTGCCTCTTTTAGCTTCACTTTCTCATTTAATTTTTTTTTTTTTTAAAGAGAAATAACAGTTCCCTAGTTGAATTTTTGACACACCATCTTTCTTCCTGTTTGTCTGCGGGGGAAATGATCAGAAGTTACTCGTACAGTAAAAAGGAAACTCCACAACAGCCATTTTTAAATATGCTCCATGTGGTTGCACATTGCAGACAGGTGGCTTTGCTTCCATCTTGTGGATGAGCAATGTGCAACTTCAGAAAGCGCTCAAGGAAGCCAGCCGATGTGTGTGTACTACATTAGCAGCGCTGTGTGTCCACTATCTACTGGCACACGTTTCTTATTGCTTGACATAGACTCTAAGTTACAAAGTACAGTCATTTATACTATGTGTTTATCACACCATAGAAAACTGTGTTTTAATTAACCACTCAGGAAGATCTGGGGGGGTTAAACAAAAAACATAAGGTTACTTAGAAGAACTGCTCTTCTAATCATTTGAACCACTCATGCTAATGAGCTCTAGCTATTTAGTTTTAAGATGCGTATCATCATTGGACTCTCTTGTTTCCAGAGTGAGAGAGTCACACAGGAAGATATTTACCCAGACACACTAACCACTGACAAGCATGCATCCCCAAACCGCTTAGTCCCATTAAAGCACTCAATATGGTGTCATGAGTCCACTAATCCAGGTGAACTGTCTGTGTGTTTGTGTGTTGAGGGGGCAGGTATTTGTTGTCTGTGTGCGTTGGCGGTTGTGTGTTTCTGCATGTGCAGCGGGGTGTCTGTCGCAGGCCTTGCTCAGAATTAAGTTTTAAACAATATCCGGGATCAGCAGTGCTAAAAATTACTAAACCACTTGATCCTTTAAACAAAAGCAATTAATGACTCGCTGGCTAGACAGAGTGAGACTTTTGGGAGGAGGCCAGCTCACAGTCACAGTTGGGTAAAGATTAAAAGAGAAAGCATGTGTTTAAATCTCTAGGCTGGTTTAGGAAACCAATTGGCTCACCTTGTTGGCAGATAAAGACCAGTGCTGAAACTCCCAAACACTTCGACCTGGAGAGATAGAACACAGAGTTATACACACATCGTCAACATATTTTGTTGTTTGGTTTTTTGGATTCAATAAAAGACATTATTACATGGCTTAATTAAATACTTGATTCTGATTAGTCAATTACAGCACTCATAGGTCTGTTATTTTTGAAAAACAGACTGTCGCTATGGACACAGTTCTGATCGTAGACTCCAGAGGACCAACAAAATCATTTTTAAATCAATAAAAATCATTTTTAAATTAACATTTTGGAACTGTGGTGTTCCAAGCAGGCATCAAACTAGCATTCTCTGATTTTCCCACACTACTAGTGCTTCACTACTGCAAAAACCTGTTCTCCCAGCAGCGCAAATGTCATTATTCTACAGCTTGGCTAAGCGTTGATTTAATGACAAGTCCAAACAAACTGCACAGGTGTGGCACATAAACTACCTATCAGGGATTAAAGGAAAGTGTGTAGTGTAATATTTTGAAACCACTTCAATTGCATTTCAAGTAAGGGATTACAGACCAGGTTGGCCTCAATGAACAAGCAAATATGTTCTATTTAATGTTGCATTGATGTGGAAATTGACTGTTGAGGAAATCAAACCTGGCATAGTTAACATACCGAACAGTCCTTTTAGCCACTAATCTCTTAACCAGCACTCTATTCAAGTGACCAAAACATATTCAACCTTCAGCGCACAAATTGGTGTGTGAATAGAAATAGACTTAAGCCTTGACCCTTCTTTTACTCCCTTAAACCACCTCCCTACGTCTCACATCAACCAGTAGTATTAACACAGCCTTACAGCCCAGTCACATGTCCGGGGCTAAGCTGATTGAAGGGCCATGTTTGTCAACGGGTGTGTAGTAAGTGCTGTGCACTTCTGTGAATGGTGATGTAACCACAGGTGACCACAAAGGTGAGTTTCATCTCATTGTGGCGCGCTCCATTCAAACTGGTACTTTGAGGCATGAGCACATTGAGAGTGTCAGAAACACTTTAAATCCCAAACTGAACTCTAAGAGAGATGCCTTCCTGGACATTTTTTGGTACAGCTGACCTAGAAAACCTACCATACACACCTCAACAGACTGTGGAAACATTTGTGAGTGTCTGGTGGACATCTACGCATCTAAGCTCATCAATTAAACAAGCATCACACTGCGCGAATGGCCAGGTTGCCCTTGTTCACTCTGCAGTGGAAAAGGAATAAAACTGGGCAGGACTGGGTATTATGTTCCTTAATTTAGGAACTGCTAAGCTCTGTGCAGACTCCCTTTGAAGTGCACTGCTCTATCAGCAGGATCTAAGTCAGTAGGAACAAGACTGCCTGAGGTGGTGCTGATAATATGACCCAAACAGGGTATGGTGCAACAGGGAGATAACAGAAAAACAACAGGATGCTTTATGAAAGATCAGCTGGTTCATATACAAACACATACCCAAGGTAGCCTGGCCACTGCACTCAACCAGTGCAAAGAGTCATCATGTTGAATTTTATAACTATAACAATTATTTTCACTATTCTGCAACTCCATTTGTTCCTGCCAAAATAAAATGATCTCCAGTGACACTCAGCAGCTTCCACAAAGACAAGTGGAGCTGCAACGATTATTAGATCAAAAGAAAATTAGTTACCAACTATTTTGATAATTAATCTTTTCAGTCATTTTTCAAGCAAAAATGTCAAACATTTGCTGGGTCCAGCTTCTGAAATTTAAGAATTCAGACAAAGGAAGCAATTTGATGTCACCTTGGAAATTGGACAATTGTGATGAGATTTTTTCACACTTTTTTGACATTCCGACCAAGTGATCCATCATGAAATTTATCAGCAGGATAATTGATGATGAAAATAATCATCAGTCCAATAGACAAGATTTTCTAATAGGGATGCACAATATAGATTTTTTCAGGCTTTCCCTATAGCCAATAACTGCCTTCTTGTGGTCAATAAAGATAACTAATAATTTCACATTTTTGTATTTTCTAAAGTTCAGTTTGCAGTGCAGTTTATACAATCTGAGTAAGAAAATCTAAGATGTTGCAAGCAAAGATGGATGATTTAATATTCCACAGCTCTGACAAAAACAAATCTAACTAACATTACTGATACAACAAAAGAAAGAACAGTTCTAACTCTTCAAATGTTCATTTTTTTCTATTAATCTTCGCAAATATACTTTGGCTTTAATAAAGCATTTAGCTCAAGAATTCAAACTGAATGCACTGACATAATCTGCCACATCAGGTATTATAGCTGATATTGACTGGCTATAATTTCATTATGGGACTAAGAAATAATGTAAATTTCCCACTGAGATTTATTGTGCATCCCTATTTTCTAGCAAACGAGTATTTTCATTGTCAATTAATCTGTTTATTACTTTCTTGATTAATCTATTATTTATTGTGATGTATATAATATGACAAAATATTGAAAAATGTCGGTAAAGGTTTCCTAAAACCCAAGATGATGTCCTCAAATGTTTTGTTTTGCCAACAACCCAACGATGTTCCGTTTACTGTTATAAAGGAATAAAGAAACCAGAAAATATTCACATGTAAGAAGTTGGAATGTGAGAATTTTGACTTTTGTTCTTCAAAAAAATAATCAAATCCCTTGATGCATTATCAATATAGTTGACAATTAATTTAACAATTAATTCATAATCGATTAATCATTGCAGCTTTAATCCAAAACAAACCACAAAAAAGTTGAATACAGTCTTTGGTGTTGAGGGTATTGTGTACCTCAGCACTGGGCCACAGGTCACGGATGACTCCCTTGATTCTGTCCACCACCTCCAGTCTCATCTTCTCCTCCTCCGGCCGAGGGGAGATGTACTCATAGAAGTCATTCACCTCCTCGTGTAGCCTGCATAGCACACAAAACACAAGTGTTGTGAGAAAAGGGGAAAATGTTTTTGATGGTAATCCAGTGAATTAAATATCCAGATCACGGGGATTTTCATTTAGATGATATACAGCAGGCAAAGTTTAAGAGGCAAATTAGCTTTGCTTAAGCCTTGCTGCAAATGCATGCTTTGCATATAGACAAACATCAAGAATTAACATGCACACTGCAGGTACCATCTTAAACTCCTGCAAGTTGATGGTGATAAGAACTAACACACATAATGGGCCACTGAATAAGTCAAACAGTACAAATTAGTGTAACTCATATTGTCCACAATCTTAAAAAAGATCACTGAAGGAAGCTAGTTTCGACAATTCTGGACTGCTGAGAGTTAGCCACATCCAACATCACACGTTAATTAGCCATGAGACAGAGGGGAATGAACACAAGCAGGGGAGCTCTCATTCACTTAGTCCAATCTTTGCACTCCCTGCTAGCAGAGCAAAAAGATACAACATGAAATGCCAAGGGGCCAACAGTCACTGCCACAGACACAGATGTCAGACACTGAGTCACAGTGACAGGACATGGATAATAGCTGTGCTCTCCTCTCTCTGCTTACACATTACAAAAAGTAACCGCGAGTAATCAGATTAAGCTGAGACTTGATCACACCTCACATGGCACGTGCCATCTCAAACTTTTCTCCTCATCCCTCCGTATTTCCCTGACAATCAAAGCACTTAAGTCAAATAAATTATACATGGTTGGTAACAGGGGAGTATAATATTCAAAAAGATCAGTGATAAAAGACACCTGTGGGAAAGTTGATATAGCAAAAATGGATTACAGTCTACAGTGACAGAGAGGTGTCACTGAGCCAGGCAGCTGCACACAACAAACCTGTGACCAACAGCTGAAGACTTTTTGCACAAGGCAGGCCCAAAGATATGAATTCATATAACAGCTGAATAAGAAACAGGGTGTCGCCAAAAAAGTCAACCTTCCCTTGGCAAATAAAAGTCTCTAAAACAGAGCAGGCCTCTCCAGGAGTTCTCTGAATACTTCCATTATCAGCTCTCCTGTGGAGGTACAGGTAAGATTCATGCCTCGGGGCAAAATCATCAGTTGGAATATTATTTTGACAGAATGTTCTGTCCTAATGGCACGAATCACATTTCATATAGATCACGAAAAAAAAAGAAAAACTTGATTCCTCCACACCGCTATTCAGTATGAACCGACTCTTTTGATAAGGCTAGAGGTTAAAAATTACTCAAAACAAAGGGGGTAATTTTTACCAGGAAGACGGTGAAAAAAGTTTGTCTTAGGCCTGTTATTTCAGCAAGGGTTTAATCTTCCCAAAGAGAAGCGACAGTGTTTTAACATTAACCCAAACCAACTATTTCTTTTTTGGTAAAACAGTAGGGCTGAGCAAAAACATAACAGGAACCCCTACTGTGTCACAGTGTTATGTCGGTGGAAAAAAAAAAGTAAGGGCAAGCTAAGCAAGGGTACCGCATTTTGTCCTTGGAACAGGTCGCTCTGCCCACATGCGCTGACCTTTTCATTGACCAGTTTTGTCTACATACACATAGACATGGGTACAAGTCTCTGTGGGCGGACAAATAAGAGTACAAACATGCAGGCAGCCACACACAAGCATGTACGTATGTGCACAAACAGCCACACAGACCCAGATCAGGCAAATAACAGGCTTGTTCCCGTTAGCAGACGATAGAGGAACAGAGGAAAAGTGATATTTTTGCTCTTAGAAATAAAATTAGGCTGCAAAGCAACCCCTGTGTGTACCACAGACAGTTGGACAAGAAAAACACTAGCAGCTACCAACACTGACTGACAGTTGTTTGGATTACGCCCCAAAGAGCACTATGTGTGTCTACTGTCTGGGTTTTATGTAACAAGTACTCTTAACCTGACAACAGTCAAAGTTGACTGGGTTTCACCTTTATTATTTCTTGGGTCTCAGACACTCAGGATACAGACGCAGCACTGAAAGGTTGCTGGTCTGCTAACCATGTAGGGAAAATACTTGCAGATAAAACTTTCTTCTCTCTAGCCAAATGCTATCATGGTGACCTTGAGAAAGAAAAAAAAAAAAGACTAACCCCCGAGTTGCTGCAGCAAAATTGCTCAGTGGCCAACACAACAGTAGGGCCACAATCAGGCATGCAAAAACGCTGTGTGTGTGTATTGCTGGTCAGTTACACTTGAATATGAAACATGAACCAACACAGCTAGTCTTATCAGACATCAAGTTACTTTACAGCATTTTAAACTTAAGAAATTTATCAACAGGTATCAGTCATCCCTAGGATTGGAACAAATTATTTTCAATATCAGTTAATTGGCCTGTTATTTTCTTGATAAATTATTCTGACTCAAAAATGGCAAAGAGGTGAGGCCGATGCAGAGTCCAATCCAATACTTCTGTTTACCTAAATGTTGAAATAAATATCTGAATGATTGAAATACCAGCTGTAGCCTTCTAAATTTAGCAGACCTTATTTTTTCACAAGCTACTTGATCCAAATGCTGAAGGTCCTTATTAAAAACTATAAAGCTGAACAGCTTAAATCATTGATATGATACAAATGAAAGTTTAACTGGGAGAATGTGACTCCTGAAACTGACACGAAGTAATCCGCGACAGAGAAGACGTCTTCCTCTGGTGGAGTTGTTGGGGCTAAAGAAACAGTTGACTTGCGGTGGTATAGTGGCGTTACAGAGTGATGATTTTACCTCAGAGTACAGAAATCGGGTCGCAGAAAGCACATAAGTCAACAACAGCCGAGTTTAATTTGCCCATCAAGTTACTGACAGAATTAACATAAAATAGCAACAGCGGATGACCTGCCACCGGTGACATTGATAATTTATTTATTTTCATTTATTTTAGCTGGTAAAAGCAACACTTATTGCTGACTAAAAATGAGAAGAATACTACCTACAATAATATTTGCAGATAAAAGATGAGATAACAGAGTTGGTACCATCAGAGTTTAGCAAATCTGTGAATGCTGCCAACCCAGGTGCCAGAACAAAGTCAATCAGTGGCATGACCAAATAATTTTTCTCGTTAACAATCTACCAGCACACTGCAACACTGGGATGACAAAAACACAGTAAAAAATTTCAATAAAGAAAGGATAGGATTTTGAGCAGTGATCCATTAGAATATGCTGGTACCAGCCCTGATACTGATCCACAGGATCGGATCAGGATGTCCCTAATTAGAATATTGGTACAAGCAAGAACCAACTTTTTTGACATATGACCCTGCCTTTGGGATGTGCCAAGACTGCCGTCTCATAACACAAAAGAAGAGGCTGAGTATTTAATGCATTGTTAATGCTGGCCTGAATGTGGCCTAACTGGCTGCACACCAGTTTGATTGCAGTGAATGTAAATGTAGGGTATGATTACTGAAAATGCAGATGAACAGGGGACTGAAAAACTTCAAGTAGCGCTCAATGTAAACAGCCAGCCACTATGTTCAGCCCACGACAACACAAGTTTCCTGTGTTGCATATTGTATCAGAACTGTGCTTTCTCCCCACATTTTTCTGTTCACAAAAACATCTGTCACACAGACACATCTATTAACTGAAATAGTGGCTTTATCTTGGAGAAGTCTTCAGAGAGATGACCACAAGTAAGGAAATAAAGTGAACAGAGTGATATGATTTCATTTCACTGACTTGCTTTATCCAGACCAAGATAGAAAGACGTTGTATAGTTTCTATTTGCTATGTCTGTATAACAAAATGCTTTGAGCAGCATTACCTGGGACATCTACCTTGCTAAAGGGGTGACAATACCCTTTTCTTTCTGATAAACGAAATTCCAATTTTAGCACAACAGGTTGTTTCAAAAGATAAACGTGGCAGAATACCGAATATCACACTTCACACAATTTCATTTTTGTTTGTTTGTTGTCAGGGAAGAGAAGGCTAAAAGTTTCTGTTTCCATTTGTTGCCCCTCCTCCAGCATGGCAACTGACAACCACTCTAAATTTTAATGACTAATCTCTTTTCCCTGTGCACATTGCAGAGACTATAGCCTCCACCACACAAGGATTAGGTTTCATTTAAGGGTAAAAGAAACTCAGCAGCTACACTCAGCTGCATTATAAACACAACTTTAGTTTTGATGTCATGAACACAGCTTTCTATAGCTCAATTCTACATCATTGAGACACCTCAGCCCATACCTCCTATATTTAATTTAAGTTAACTTAATGTGTTGTAATTAAAGTGAAGGGTTTGGGGCATGAATGATCATATGTGGCTTTAAAAATCTGAAGAATTTTCAAACCTCCATAAACATTTATCTAAAAAGAAGGCATTTGATCTGATATTATTATCTATCACAATCTTTTCTTCTATTGTTAATCAATATACCAGACTAAAACTATTTTCTGCAAAACTGGCATCCTGGGATATGAAACTTTACACTCATCAACAACAGCAATAGGTTTCATTTCACAGCAAACAGTCCACCACTGCTCCCCTGTCATCATGTGATGGTAGCAACCATAGAAATCACATCTTATGCACCACCTTCTTGGATCAAGTTACATCTCAGTCCTGCCTGCCTCGGGAGCACATGGACCCTTGGCACTGCTTATCAGATAATCCCAGTTGCCTATATCATGATAATGTTATGTAATCATGTGGAACAGGTTTCTACAGAGCTCAGGCTCCTGAAGGAAAAAAAAAAGTTCTCTCTCCTCCTTAGTACTTCTAAAATTTACTTCTGCCATGATTATTCTAGAGTCACTAAATGTTGCCAGTCATGCTTACTGATGGTTGTGACATTAAGTGCTCTCGCAGTTTAAGCTTGTCTTGTTTCTGAGCTGACTGCGATATGCTCTGTATGTATGACTGAAATCTATATGACAGACAGCAGAGATAGGGGATGAAAGGCTGCTATTGAGGACAAAAGCAAGTGCTAAATGCTCTTCTGACAGCACATCAAAGACACACTGAGTGTCAATAACCTTGTGGACTTGTGCTTCTTTGTCTAGGTTTTTCCATGTTCAAAACGGTTCAAGTTAAGGGCTTAGAATTGATAAATTGTTTGTTCTATAAAACATCAGTAAACAATGACAAATGCCCGTCACAATTTCTTGGAGCCCAAGGTGACGTTACTGATGTTTTGCTTTGTCCAAACAATAATCATTGATATTCAGTTTGCAATAATGTTACTGCAATAATGTAATGACTTAAAGATTCAATTAACTATCAAAAAAGATGCAATTTTCTGTCAATTGGCCAATCGATTAATTAGCTAGTTGCTGTAGTTCAACATCAATTCCTGTGGCGTAGGAAGCGATTTCTAATTGAGCATAGCTGTCATACCACTGCACCCGTGCTACATTTCATGCATTATCAGATAGTTGTGCATTTGTCTGCTAAATATGGGAATGACAACACAACAAGCTCATGATCCAGGGCAATTTACAATATCGCTCTATCATCATAGTAAATTTCTTCTTCATTTCTCCTTAGGCATAACCTACAGACACAGCGCCTTCCCATTCTACCTTTCTTTTTGTTTCCATCCTCTCTGATCGATTTTGCACCAAAACTCAAGTTTCTCAATAAACAAATCCTGCCTGACCTTGGTATTAGATTGGAAATTTATTATAACAGATATATTATATTATAATAGATTATGAAAAAATGCTTCACAATGAGCTACAGTGGGATCCTCAATATCCCAACAGAGAGAATGAGAGAAAATGTGAGACAGCAAAGATAAAAAGAGAAGAAAGAATGAGGGAAAGCTGTGTGCAAAAGGAAAAAATGAAAAGGTAATGGGGCCAGACACATGCATAAGGTAGGTGCAACAGAAAAATGGCGAGAGAAAGAGAGGACTGGGTGTGGTGCTGAAATGCCTTCATGTGAACAGGAGCCATCTGTTAAGTTGGGTAGGATGAAGGAAAAAGAGGTTATTGTCGCATCACACTGAGCACTACTTACTGCCTGTTCAGATATTTTGCCACTATGGTACAAAGGTGTCAAAGCGCCTGTAGCTTTACTTTAGAATTTAATAGGCTACTTAAAAACAGGCGATAAGACATAATATTTATGTGCCAAAAACATCTGCATGAAACACCAGATTGCTGATGGATGACCATGTTGCAATGAAAAATGCTCCACTGTCCAGTGATGACCATTGTTGTGGCCACAGTGTCCCGGAAAGAGTCACAAGAGCATGCCACTATATTTGCACGGGGTTGAAATTTTGGGCCTGGATATCTTTTGCAACAAATGAGGGTAGTGTGTGTTACATGACACTGCTCTGTCTAGGTTGACAGGGTTGCCAGAAGGCAAACAAGTCACATCCCACACCGCTTTTCAAAATGAGGACAACCACAAACAGAGGCGGAGGTGTCAATGTCTCACAGATGGCGGATTCATTAATGTTTCATCAATGAACTGATCCAGGGTGCTAAGTGTTGGCCACTGGGACAAAACGGCTCCAGTTACACAGAAGCCCAAACACTGGTCATGCCTGAGTGGTGCAGCAGAGTACTGTAGTCAAAACAGGAACAGCTGAGAAAAACACACTAATACTAGTGCCAGGATAAACATATTGTTAGCTAGTGGTCTTGAGCCTCACACCAGCAGAGGGTCAGCATCTGAGAAGCGGTCGATCACACCAGGATTTTTGGCCTTTTTTGGGATTGTTGCAGCCTAAAATGCCTGATTTCACATTTTTAGACCTCAAACTCAAAAACAGCACAAAATTATAGAATGAAAACACACACAGCATTGATAAATGTGAATTACAACAACAAATGTGTTCTTTTCAGTACCTGTGACAAAATTATATATATATACACACATATAAATATATATATATATCAGGGTTTCCCCCAGTGCTTTATAGGCCTGGCGGACCGCCAGGCTTTTCTTGCCCCCCCGCCAGGCTAAGCGTCACTTGTTTATTTATTTTAAATAGGTTTTTTATGCCCAAAACAGTAAGTAAGGTGTCCTATGAAAACAGAGATTGTACTGATTACGAAGAGGTCTCACTCGTCACTGTGCGCCAAAAACTCTGAGAGTTAGACGCCAAATAGTCGCAAAAAAACCTTCACAGAATCATACTCATCATCTTACTTTAGCTGCTTTGTGGCCTAAAATTATATTCCAGCTTGAAAAATCGCTGGTTATGTCTACTCCTATGACTCTTAAGTAGTTTGAAATGAATCGCGATGGTCCTGGTTGTTGGCTTTTTTCGAGTGGAGTAAAACATCTTCATTACAATACACTATCTTTGGCTTCACGTCCTTCTGTATCGTCATTGGTGTTGCTAAGGTAAATTTGGGTGGTAGCGATAGAATCTCCTGACTCTGATTGGTTTATAGAGGTGTCGATCATCAAAATTGACCAATGGGTTGCCGAGATAGTCCCAGTGAGTTGATGCGGACAGGACACAGCCTGTTGACACTTCAGACGCTGTGAGCAGAGTGTTTATTCACCGCAATCAGCAGAAAACGGGAGAAATATACAGCAGAGGTGGTTCTCTCAATGTTTGAATCAGATAGCGGTGCTAACATACTGACAACACAGTGCCAAACGTTTGTGTGACTTCACTCTAAACAATGTTTAAAAAAAAAAAGAAAAGAAAAAAAAGATAAAAATTCACATTTTTTTCTGTGTTCCAGGTGAATTTACTCTGACACAGTAACACATATCTTCATTCTGACACTTCTATAGTAATCTCACATGTATTACCATTATTTTGAGACCAAGATTATACATATAGCCCTTGTAGTTGTGAAAATATCCTCCATTTATTTTAGATAAGTCATTTCGGACAGAAGGTAGAAAAAATAGGCCCCATGATGAACAGGATTATGTTAATTTATTTTACTTTTAAATGTGACCAGCAATGGCTTGTTTTAAGATTCACTAGGATTTAACTTAAGTGAAAACAATTGATATTATTTATTTTAATTGTATTTTTTTGTTTTTCAAGATTGTGCCTTTTTGTAAGACTCTACGTTTAAGTATTGTTAATAAATGGCTTATAATGACACATAATAGTCATAATTTCAATTTCACGGTGGGCCGCCGGTGGGCTTCTCTATCACCAGGCTTAGCAAGTTTTCTGGGGGAAACCCTGTATATATATATATATATATATGTGTGTGTGTGTGTGTGTGTGTGTGTGTGTGTGTGTGTGTGTGCAAAAAATAGTGAATAATAAAACAGAACACTGAGTCAGTTCATTGAGACGTACATGTATGATGTTTGTGTGGGGGACTGCTGCGATTGGTGGAAGTCATGGGAAGCTACAAAGATTAGTTAAACTTGCGGAAAAGCAGCGGAGTTTGGACAAAACTTAGCAATTTTGTTGTTACTTTTGGACCTTGTTGGCGGCCCTGTTGATGTTGGCTGTGGCAGAAACACAGTCCACTTCTCTGAATGTAGCCTTCGAATTAGATTCTATCACCACATATTCTCTCTGGAGGAGCCAAACAAACTCAGAATTACAAAACTTCCACCTGTGGAAAGCATGCCTCTCTCCCTCATCCTCCACACCTCGTTGAGCTGTTCTGACCTTCTGCACATACACATCATAAGATAGCCTACCTGGGTCAAAAAATAATTAATTAACTCAAAGTTACTTGAAATAGTAAATGCAATATAATTACTGTTTTGGAAATTCTAATCCCTTATATGACTTGTTACTGGAAAAAGTAATAATATTACAGTAATGTATTACTGAGTCATTTATTACTGCCCAACACTGTTTATATGGTGAGTGGATGAGAGAAATGCCAACTTAACCTCGGGATCAGATCTTGTTGCAAAGTCTGTGTTATCGTACCCAACTCATACATTGTCATTTCAATGTTTTTTCTCCTGATTTGGTTCATTTTTTGTGGGGATCAGCTGTAAAACTTAGAATTAGCTTTCTTTTGTAATTGTGAAGTGGATCAGACTGAATTGTTTTTGAGTTGTGGGGGAAAACAAAACTGGCTCTTTGCCAAAGCAACTGAACTCAGGTACTGGAAGGGAAAAAAACATCTCTACTTAGTAATCTACTGGAGAGGTTTGTAGCATAGCTTACAACTTTGAACAAAGTTTGTATTGAAACTTTTTGTATTGTATTTGTATTGAAAGTCATGGGTGCTTGACTACCAACAGAGTAGCTTGAGGCCTCACTAAATACAGTTTCAAATTAACTTCCCAACACTGAAGCAGTGAAGTATGTTAAAGTATTTAGTATGACTGTGCTGTTTTGCTGTTAGTATGTAAGTGCAAAGAAAAGTTATGACTCAGCACAAACAGTTCTGAGTCCTGAGGACATTGGTCAGCTTTGACATTTGTTTTTTCATCTCTTCAACATAAGATCAATACAAGTGGGAAGAAAACCCTAAAATAAGCCACATAAATTATTGCACTTTATCCTATTCACTTTCAGATACACTTTTTGCTCAATTTTTTTTATTTCAAGTTTCTTCGCCTTTGTTGTGGTAACAAGCTGTTACACTTTGACACTAAAATACTAACACTGAAACATGTTTTTTATGGCAACACTATTTAAGTATAACACAAAAAATAAATGTAGACATAGGCCACAACAAAAGGAACTTGTCAGAGCACCGTCGCTCTGTACACGTGCTGAGAAGGTCACAGTCTGAGCACACACTCTGAAAAAAAGTGTTGTGCGACGCTTGCTGACTGCATCAGTCTGGAGCATGGGAAGGGCTTCCATTGGACAGGAAGAGAAAAAAAAAGAAAAACGCATTCCTCGCTACACATGGGAAGGCTGAGTTATGGAGAGCTGCCCACACGTGCTGTTCAGCGGGGGCCTGTTTCACCTACAGTCCAAATGACCAGCATGCAGTCTGGCTTACATGCTTTGGCTGAGGGCCAGCCAGCGAGCAGAGAAAGAGAGGGGAGAGTGTGACATAGATGTCACAGCCAGTAGAGGCTGGATGAACCACAGTTCTAATAATGGAGCTCCAGTCACAGAGGTGCTATCTGTGTGCTAGTGCTGGGAGTCATAAATCTCCAAAAGACAGCGGCAATAAATGGCAATAAAACCATGAGCCAGGGCTACTCATCAGTGAGCGATTAACCACACATTTCATTAGCCTGCAAGTGATGTTCTGCTTCACCACTCGAAACTAGCTGCCAACACTAGGCTCCACTAAAATTAATCAAGTGCAGGAGGCTCTGTCACTGCTACCATTTTGGGTCACAGGAGCAAATCACTTCACATGAATAAGACATTCAACACATGTGAGGATGTGAGATTAAAATGAAGATGTCAGTAGAACAGGACAGGAGGCGCATGCCTTAGCATTCACAGCAAGACAGCAAACCAAGTGATGCAGGAGGTTGAGAGAGAAATGGACTCTTCCCAGGGAAAATTCAGCACTTTTTATGCGGCTGCCCAGTCAGTGTTCATGATAAATTTAGTCAAGTGAAGTAATAAAATCCTCAGTACATGTTATCTTCAGGTAGGTCTGCGGGTGCACAGTAGTACAGGACACGCTTGTGGTAACAAGACACACCCCACAACAGTTGCAGATAGATTATGTTTAGTCAGCAAAGTTACGTGGTTAGGTTCAGGCACAAACACTACTTGCATAGGATTAGGAACACAAAATACTTGGTAAGCCAGGTTTTGGAAAAGATCAAGGTTTGGCTTCAAACATGCCAATCCACAGGTTGTCTGGATGTGTTGTGTAGTGAAGTGGGTGTGTCATGTAGTCTGTGACAATGCAGATATTTTGATATATACATACAGTATATATATACTAACCAAGAAAGCGAGTTCTCCTGCTGCAAAATCTGTTGTTCTTCGTGCATCCAGTGATGTCACTGGCTGTTTCAGCTTGGTTTTTAGTCTCCGGCTCCTATGTTTTGGCCAACTAAGTAAAAGGCTAGCTATAACCTAAGGTGGTGAAATACAACAACATGGATGTGGGTGTCCAAAGCTTGTGAGCAATGCATCATGGTACAAGTAGGCACTGCCTGCACAGCTGTGCATGCAGGTGATCTCAGCTTTCTCGGCCAATATAGCAGACACTGGGTACTTTATAGCTTTAACTGACTACATTTACCATCAAAAATGATTGGACATCCACATGAAAAGTGTGAATTTTCCAAGACCTATAGTTGACCAAAAAAAGTATGTTAATGCTCCCAAATATAACAGATTTTGGGATCAAGGCATACATAACAACTTATATACATAACTAAAACCAAAATGTTTTGTGAGTAACCTAACTAAACTAACAACTTAATTCAACTGAAGAACAGGCTACTGTTCAAAAAAAGGAACTGACCCATCTCAGATAACTGCTAATTTTACACAAATAAATTAAATTAAAATGCCAATTTCATTGGGGGTAATTTAGAATGCCACTGGCCAGTCACAATAGAAAAACAACAGACCCATCTAGTAAATCCACCTATCCCTCTGAATTCACTCTTTCACAATGCCTCCCTCTGTTATAAAATGACTGGAACTTTGGAACATTGCATCTTGCCTACACAATAAAAACCCACAACACAACACCAGATCAGAACACAGTTCATCCAGCCAGAAATGGGCCACAGCTCTCCCAGGCTACACCGACTTCCTGTGCCCATATAAAGCATCTAAATAACTGCTCTACACCACCAGAAAATGAGGTGGAAACACTCCCTTAGAACTCCCAATCTGATTGGACAGACACTGAAGGGGCTCGGGTTTCTCTCTCAGAGGGTTGGCTTTGTTTTGTGGAAGTGAGGCCGTGTGGAGCATGTAAACACAGATCCTTTTCCATCATGAGGAGGGCTGCTTGCTTGGACCTTCTCCGTTCCAGAGAGACTGGAGGAGCGTAAAACACAAATAAGCACATGCCTCTGCCTCTGCAGCCAACCCCCATGGCCAAATATAGTGTACAGACTCACTGTCCCATGGAAAAATGCATCTGAACTTACTCCCACCATCACCCTTTTTGCTACATGCACATTTCAAATGCAAGACTGATTCTCAGGTTTACTATTCTTAAAATAATCGGCATAATAGTCCTGCCTCCAAATGCATATCACTAAAAAGTGGGAAGCACAAGCCTAAATGTCAAAAAAAAAAAAACGCTCAGTCACAGCTTCTAAATCAGATGCAAGAATCTATTACAACACTGAGTGAAGTGTCATGAAATATATATAGAGTATATCTTACAACACTGCACTGGGGCTTCAGTGCTTCTCTCACACACTGAGGTCGCTAGCCAGCATAAAGAAACTCAATGACCCCAATCCCCCTGTCACAGAGCTGGAATTAGTTCTATGTGATGCAACGATCACATTTTTTTGTGCCACCTATCTTGATTGCAAAACACCAATAAAGCAAATCAACCGATAATCTTTTTTTTTTTTTTTGTTGTTATAGCAGCTGGTATTGGACTATTGTAGGAAATGAACAAGTGGAGTTGCAAGTCAATGAGTTTTCACACCACGTTCCTGCAAATGTTTCCCAATAAAAGCCTTGTAAAGAATGATTACTGTCCTACACTAGAGGATTTTTAATTTGAAATGGATGCAGGAAGTGTTGAGTTTCTGTTAACAGCTTAATGCAGTAGCTTTAACGAGGCAAACAGGAAAAATCAAAGGCAAAATCAAGGCTTCGTACTTCTACTACTCAGAAACTACCTGGCTAGCTATCTCGCTAACAAACAGACGCGACAAGTACATTTAACACGATGGTTATCAGAGACAGGGTTATATTAGAGTTCTACTTAAAATGTAAAATGATGGGATGATTGTGTATGAACTTTCAAGCAACACAAACCAGTTATCAACTTACTGTGAAGACACCGCTCGACTCCAACACCGCACACAGTTGTTGCTCTAAGCTGCATGCACGGGAGTGTACAGCATACAGGTATAGTACTAGTTTGCACTTGGGGCTTTCTGCCAGAAATTATTTCATTAGCAAGTTTAGTATTGAGCATACAACTAAATAGAATATTAAATGAACAAATGGACAGTAACGTTAAACTGACAAAACAGCCCTAGTGTTTATTTTCACATAGAGCAAGGAAGCATCTGGAGATGCATTGTCATTCCAGATGTAAACTCACATACTCATAGCTGTCCACTTGTGATCGGATCAGCCAGGGAATGTGTTAATACCCGGTCTGAACAGGGTCTTCGATCAGTTTTTACAACTGCCGTTGAAAAAGCATTTATCCCAAATCGAACACATATTTTTATTAAATGTCAGCATATAGTGATCAGCATACTATCAATCTGGGCATGCACAGTGCTGGCTGTTAAAAGGTGTCTCTGTAAGCAGGCATGAAAAGAATACCATGTGGACACAGGGGAGTTTGCAAATTCGACAACACATTGATGCTAATGAACATCATAATGCTCATTGCTACTACTCATCATAGCGAGGCATACTGTAGTAAAGGACTAAAAGTAGACTTGGCTGATCACTGACATTATATATGCACTGTTACCAACTGTGGAACAGGATGTTTATCACTATTCTATACATCCTACATTCAGACTGCATCTCCCAAGCAACAAAACATGCATGATGGGTGAAGATTTAACAGTGGAATTAACATAACTTAACAATGGCAGCTTTTATAACCACATGCATGTTGTTGGACTATACATGTGCATTTCGCAATACATTTCCTGTAATGCCAGAGAACATGCTGGCATTTTGAATTAGCAGAGTATGGTTAGACAGAGAGCCCTCAGTGGTGGTGAGTGTGATCAAGGCTCTGAGGTTCAGGTTCTGGTATTAGCAGAGCTAATCACTAAAGAATGTCCTTATGCAAACACAGAGCTTCCATATAACTATATGAGGATCAGCCAAAGACTGAGCTCCACACTCTGGTGTTCTGCTTGTCTACACATGTCTAACAGAAAGGGGTGGGGAAGGGGGAACTCTCTGCACCTAAAAGGTCTTTAAAACAAAGCCCCACCCACCAACATATTTCTCCCCAGTTATAATATCTAAAAAAAACACTGGTGAGAAGAGAAGGCCACCATGACATAGCTATAAGTCAATGAATGTCTTGTGCATTTAGAAAACCTTTGAATAATAGTGTTGCCCTATGTAAAAGGACTAGCTCTGATATGAAGAGCAATATAAGCACAGCTAAATGTACATGCTCTCTAATGAAGCAAATCTCACACTCAAATTTGGCATTTCACTGAATCACATAACGAATTCAGATCACTCAAGTTGGCATTAGCTTCAATTATGCATTATGCCTTTCAACTGATTTTACAATTAACCATCTCAGATTTCAGGAGAAATACCTGTTGACACTGAGATTAGTGCACAAAAGGCTTCTCATTAAAGCTATACTTGACCCAACATCTTTTGAGAAACACCCAGCCCCTATTGGTTTTACAGGTGGCTGCTAATAGTTTGTGGTTTTGTCAGGGAACAGCAGCCATGATGAGCTTAAATTCTGTCAATAAAAATGTCTTCAATGATGACTTTAAAAAGTACCAAAACATCCATAAAAACTTTTTTAAAAATCACTCATGCAACATGACTTAGATTTTCTTTGGCCATCTGTATGCTCTGTATATTTAAAATGCTCATTTTGTCAAAAAAGGTCTTAACTATCAACACTCATCGTGCTATATTTTGGCAAAAATGTGTTTGTTTTGATAAGCATTTTGATCTTTTTTTCAATATGAAAACTTGTCAGTAGTGCAGCATTGCCAAATAAATTCTGGCTGACTACAGCTGCTGTTCCTCATGAAAAAGCAAACTATAAGCATTTTATGGCCAATTTGAATACAAATCAGCTTATTAATGGTGAATGGTTCAAAAGAGTCAGTTGGCTAAACGAATCACTCAGTCCCATCGTTCATGTATGTTAGTTAGCCAATCTGGTTAAAGCTCTCAGCATGCTTACTGCAGAGAACCTGCACAAGGTATCAACTCTGGCCATGTGTGCATGGCAGCATTCACATCAACTATCAAGTACAACCAAGCGTGAGTCGCACTTGTGCGGAAGTTGCCATTGCTCTCCAAAACTGCAGTGGGCACTGTGGATAAAGCATGATGAAGAAGGAAGGGGGAAACGGTACCTGTGTTTCATCCTTGTACAGCATGTGGGTTATTTTCTGTTTGCTTCTTTGTTCTAATAGACTACATGAATAAATTGGTCATCTGATTATTGGTGTATTTTGATCGGGGGCTTTAGACGTATCATATCAGTGTTAAATCCAAGGTATACTTTTTCATCAACTTAACTCGGAAAAAATAACTCAACACTTGAAGAGCCAAAACGCTTTTGTTGTCATAGTGATTCCAGTTTGATCTGCTTCTGTCAGAGCTAATAAATCATCCATATTCACTCACCACACCTTAGTCTTTTTTTACCCTCAGGTGTGCACAAACTACAGGGTATATGAACTTCAAAACTGAAATATAAAAATGTGAGATTATTAGTTATCTTATCAGTTACCAGCCATCAAAAGCAGGTAATTATTGGTTATCAGCATCAGATTTTAAAAAAAATATCCATATCGTGCATTCCTACTGTATTGTGCCATTTGAAAGAATACAGTAATGACAGCTTGAGTGTGTACAATGCACAGCTTCTTGCTTGTACATTATTTTTTTTAAAAAGAGACTCACTGAACATCAGTTTGACAAATTTGGCAAACATATAAACTGTGATTTCCTCTGAAATACTGCCAGTCTAAAACCTGTGGGCTTAAGGGGGCAGGAGGAAAGCCAATGAAGTTGCACACATCTCGTAAAAGTGTCACTCTTGTATGGGGTAGCAACCTGTTACCTCATCCATGCTTTCTCTTAGCTCACGCCATTTAAACAATTTGTTGTCGACAGACCAGTTTACTCAAATACGCACCTTACCTAGCAGTAGTAGACTTGACCAGTGATTTCAAACTGGGGTCTAGGGACCAGCAGGGGTCCTTGAGTGGGTTGTCGGGGGTCCCCAGCAACAGCAGGAGGAATAGAATATTTTAATTTTCCAACACGTCTTTTGGAAGTTAGAAAAATAAGGAAACAAACAGAGTTGGCAGTTTTGATTGATGACAATTTACAGTGATCCTAGTAAGAACGTTCTCTGACAATGAAGACTTCAAAAAATTACTCAAAGTGGATTCCTTCAGAAAAAAATCAAAGTAGGGGTCTGTGGTCTGATGTGCATCTATTGTTGGGGTTCCTGACAGGAAAAAGTTTGGGAACTCCTGGCCCAAACTGCACAAGTGCACTTTGTTTAAAACAAAGCTAAATCATTAACCTCTTGGATGTTTCAAGGTTTGCTTCAGCCTGTTCATGCATTTTGCAAGATGCATTGCAAAGTCACCTAACTTAGAATACATGTGTGCTGGAACAACTGATCCACTGTTTAAAACAGTTTCTTAAATTTCCCTATAGTGCTTTTTGAAATGTGAAAATATGATCACTCACCTGTTTCAGGCAAGTACTTCTAGTCAGTTTTCTGCACCTTTAAAAGCAGAAACTCTCTATAATCCATTTAATGACTGTCTGGATTAGAATAATCTGCACCTTAAACTTGCTGTGTTAAATGTCATGCTTTAAAATGTGCGTGCTCATTAATGGGAAGACTCACTTTCACAGTCAATTTTGGCGTTACATATACGAAGTTATCCAACCATAGATTCAGTGGGTGGGGATGAAAAGGTGGGTGGGGTGAGACTGACAACCTCAGTCCTCTCCCTGCATGTCATTTCATCGTGAAAGTGTTTAAAGGCGTCGAAATAACAGTTGATTAACTCCTAGTTTACGGGCTTGCTCTGTGGGAAACAAGTGTCTCCGCCACCAGAAGCTTGTTTTCAAAAATAAGACATCTAATCAACTTTATTAAACTCTGTCTTACCCTACAATTCCTTCTGAGTAGTTCCTGACTTTCCATGGCGTGCCCGTGTAACCATCACAGCCTCCTGTGTTGGGGCCGCTGCCACTGTTCAAGAGGCTGGAATTGAATCCGAAAGTGCTAGCTTTGTTGTCTCTTTTCCTTTTGTTGGGGTGTCCGTCCGTCAGCCCCCTCCACAGCACAGCGACCCCGCTGCCCTGCTGCTGCTGCCCCCCACCACCGACACCGCCCCTGCCAGCGGCTCGGTTGTTGTGGTTGCTATTGGTTTCCAGTGGTATAAAGTCCCGCTGTTCCGGCGTTTCTCCGTTCCCCATTGAGGTCGACATCCCCTGAGTCCTAGCTTCACCGCTACCGGTGTTTGAGTCAAGTGCCCCGTTTCTGCTGTTGAGGACGGCTCCCGACGCTCCGTTGACGGTCGCTTTCAGGCTCGACGTGCTCTGAGATCCAGTGGTGTAGCTGTTATTTACATGTAGGTAACCAAGCCCTTGTGTCGTCTCCCAAATCTGCATCCACAGGTTGTTAGCGGGTCCACGTTGTTCTGGTTGAAACCAGGCGATTCTCGGATCCATCAAACGACACTGTAGGCACACCGCCCCCCCACCCCACCACCGAGCAATGCTCAGCTCGTGTGCAGCTAGCCAGGTCGCTAGCTAACGTTAGCTAGCCTGCTGTAGCCTCGTTATAGCTGCCGCTAGCTCAGGTTCTCCGCTGCCCGTTACTTCTAGAATCTGGTAAAAACACGTTCCTCAATAGTGACGATACACACAGTTGTCAACCGAATATATCCACAGGAAATACGACAAGAGTGCGAGTCAACTGTTAAAAACGGTAGCTCAAGCCAAAGTTGAGGTTGCAGACTGGAGAAAACGTGCAGCTGCTGCTTGTCGAAGTGCCTCTCTGACCCTTTCCTCCTGATCGTGGGTCCCTCAATGGCGGAGTGTACGCCGCTACTGCGCATGCGTGGGGCGAGTGAAAGGGGGCGGGGAAATTGTTGTTACGCAACAGACAACTGCTTTTTTGTTACATAACGAGATATGATTTATTTTTCTTCCATCAAAGCGAAATGGACAAGGTGTTAAAAGTACAAACATCGTAAAAGCGATTTATTGTTTTGCCAAATGAGCAACACAGATTTTTTTTATCGCGCGACTAACTCAGGTTAAAGTTTACATACCACTGTATCCGAGGATTTTAACCACCTTTACTGTGAACGAAATTCCCATGATGTAAATATACAGTAGTTTGTTATATTAAATTAGGTATTTTATGTATTATATTTTGTTCCTTTTATTTAAATGAACTTGTTTTTCTTATCATTGTCTTGTTTCTATGTTTTTATGTCCTTGGCTTTGTGTTATATCTGTACCACAATTTTAGCTTAACTTTATCTTGTTTTGTTTGCCCTCACTGTTTGGCTTTCTTATATTGCCTTTCGAGTATCCTATAGCTGTTTTTTTCTGTACTTTGTAAACTCGTTTTTTAGAAGGTGTTATATACATAAAGTTTTATTATTACTTTATTCTAGTGGGGGTGTAGCTAAAAAATATCTTCATTATCAAAATCTGTCATTATTATTATTTGGGGGGGGTATTCAGTTGATAGTTTAGACTACAAAATGTCCCAAAAAAATACCAGTTCCTCAAGGTGACATCTTTGAACTGCTTATTCTGTCCAACATCAACAGTAAAACCCTATGACCTTCTCATATTTTAAAAACTGGAACCAGGAATATGCAGGAATTTTGCCTGAAAATTGACAATCAGTAATCTCACATTTTTATTATTTTCTACTTATTGATTGATCAACCAATTGTGTCAGTACTAATTCTAAATATATCATACTAATGTCCTTTTTTTTTTTTTAACACTGGACATACAGTGTGCTAGCTGACAGTACTGTGGAAGTCAAAACTAGCTGCCATTTTGCTATTTGTTGTGAATATTGTGAACTCATTCAAATTTAATTTTAAGGAATACCCTGTATGCACTAATTGCAGTATTGTCATAGTTCAGCTACATTTTCACTGACTAGTGATTTAGTAACCAATTTGCTAAGAGATAAAAAATCCTTGTGCAAGTAAAAAAAACATTTCTTACAATACAAAAAACCCAAACACTTAAGAAAATGCTTGAGAAATCAGGATTTATTTAAAAAAAAAAAAAAAAAAGGATTCATAGCCTGATGACAAATTCTCCCTCAAATTTATCTCTGACATTGTCTATTTTAACCCATGATATGCAATTTTATTTACATTTCCCAAATTAGGGGGAACTCAGAGAAGCTGTGTCTGACTCTTAAAACCTAAGAACCATCACACAGTTCATTTTGACATTTAGCTAAATGCCATTCGTGGGTGCAAGTCACCATTTAATCTTTACCATTCTCTGCATTAATGAAAGCTAATGCGTTGACTTTGTCAGTTACTCAATGTATGATGAACTAAAGGTGCAAAATAGATGGCACCATCTTAGATTTACATATTTGAAACCTGCACAGTTGTGAAACAGGACTGTTAGCTGTAGGGTAATTTTGGGTGCCAACCGATCATTACAAGTCATTGGTGTTAATGACAGCCAATTTATTTTCAATTTGGGCATTTATTTTGGTACTTACAAGAATGCTTTCACTAGAAAGTTGGCTGCTGTGGTGACTTGCAGACAGAAATGTACCACTGCATGCATGCGAGTGGTGCCTCGCAGGGTGTGCAATTAATGCGAAGAGATGAAAAGTGGAGGAAGCACGGAGAGGCAGAGGTAGAGAATATGTGCGTATTTCTAAAGGCTAAAACGTCCATCTTAATAGCTTTAATGTTGTCACAACGCTGGCAGTGAATGTATCAGCCCTTTCAGCTTAGTAAGGTACTGAAATAACATTGTAATTCTGTTTCTCTTTAGACAAGCCAATTTCTGTCTCAACAAAATTATGATTGTATCAAATCCATATTACAAAATCTTCTCTTTTTCATTAAGTAGTGAAACTATAATGCTTCTGCTGTCCTACTCCTTGCAGCAGAACTGCAAACACCAATTTTTTGCCCACTGAAACAAGGGACAAAATTAGAGGGTAACTCAGATACTTTTAAACATGGATTTTTACATATGTTGGGACCTAAATCACTAGTAAGTATAGTAAGTTTTGGGACTGGTAAAGTAGATCACTTAAGCTGGCAACAGCGATACAGCCGCAATTCTTGGGGCTAAATGTCACCTGTCAAAGTACGCCCACTAAATGCTTGTTTTTGCCACTGACAAGTTTGTGTGGCTTTTGTCTTTTAACGTGTCCAAACACCAAAATCACACAATAACACAAACAAACCTGCAACTCCTGTATTCTGCAAAGTAAAATCACTGTTTTGGTCGAGTCCGGTGGCTTTGAAGAGAGTGATATAAAGGCTGTTCTGGTTAATCAAAAATGATCTTAGACTCACAAATAACAATCAGAGCCTGTCAGTGGCAAAAACAGGCACTTTTAGTGGATGTACTTTGACGCATTTGCCCCCCAAGGATTACTTTGCAGCCATTTCTAGCATTTTTACTGCCAGCTGGGGCAAGCAACTGGACCAAAACTTTTTGTACCTATTAGTAATTTAAACCCCAGAATATGTAAAAAGAAATAGGGCCCAGGTTTAAAAAGACCAGCATTGCCCTTTAAGGATACACATGTGACCCACTGCTCACTCTCCACCCCCCTGATCTCTTAAAAAAGTTGCTGGGGGACATGAAAATCTAACGAATACAATTCTGACAACCACTTTGGGTTGAATGACACATTTCAACTGAGGGAGGAAAAATTAAAAACTTTTTACTGCAACTTGCAGTAGGTAATAACTAATATTAGATTTCACTGCATCTTTCTCCACAACAAATAAACGTTCACATCACTAAGTAAAATTGTAAATCAATATTTAGAGAATATCAACAATGAAACCAAGCAAAAACAAACTGTTTACTACCAACAAAATAAATACTTGATGGTTTCACAACCATATTCTGGTTCATTCTGTGCCCAAACCATACAGGTTCAACTGATCATGATGTGAAGCACTGAAAGTCCTCATTTTTTCACCACCTTCTCCAGATAACCAATGAATCTTCTCAGGTTGACTTTGATGTTGTCCAGCACACACAGCTGCTGAGGGCTGTACTTGCCCCTTCCCTCTTTACGAATCTAGTAGAAATCAAAAAGAAATTGTTACTAATAATGTGACACATTAGAAAGAATGTTTGTCTTCTTGGTTATTTCTTAAAATGAGGAGACACTGTAAGTAATATTATTTACAAGAGAGGGAAACAAAAATGTTCAGTAGTCAGGGAGACACGTTAATAATTCTGAGAATGCATTTGGAAATTTTGAAAACAGACCAAGAGTGTTCAATTAAACGAAATAAGTCTGGTACCTTGGCTTTAAAGACAGGTTGAAGTGCCTTCAGTGCAGGTAGCAACTGGATGTTTTTAGCAGCTGTTTCCGCCTCATCGCCATCCGCGAAAACATCAAACAGGGCATCGAGGGCTTCGCCGTTCACAACCAGGTTGGCATCCTTCGTGGCGACTTGAAGTAAACCAGTTCCGATCATCTGTGGGAGCGGAGATTTTTAGTAGAGGAACAAATTTTCCAAGAGAGGTAAAGAGAGAAAAATTATACCTGAAGGGTTTCTGCAGTGCCCTTCTCTTTGGCCAATGTGCTGCCAGTGATGCCCAGAATGGCGACGGCGTTGACCCTCACGCTGACAACTTCACAGCGGGTGGATGCTTCACTCAGGCTCATCAGCTGCTGGGGGGTCATACACTAACAAAAACAACCACACAGATATTGAGCTCTCTAAAATAAAACATGGTCAACTCTTTTTTTCTTTCTTCTTTTTCTTTTTTTTTTTTACTACTCCTGCAAAAAGAGGCGCATGATGTCTTCTGTAGCCATGGAGGAGCTTTTCAAAGTCTGAAAAGAAAGTAACACTTTCAACGGAAATCCTGCATCATAAACTGGAGGTTAGGGTTGGGCGATAGGACACATATCACCCATGTGATATATGTACTAGGCAGGATCAGTCTTAACTAAAGATGTCACTGAGCTGCATTATGGGAAGAGCAGATCACAGGATTTTTTAACCTGACCCATACTAGGGACTAAAATCTGCAGCATAGATTGTGACCAATCTTTGACCAATCTATTCTGTCTTTTGTGAGACATGCGACTTTATGAAACTGCAACACTAAATTGCTGCTAAACTCTGTACCTGGGGAATATTTTTGGAGGCAATCATCTGTAAGAGAGACCGCATGGCGCTGATGACGGCCTCTAGGAACTCCTCATCTTTGGGTATCTCTGAAAACATACGAAAATAAATTGTTAGTGATAGTTAGTGAAGTGAGAGTTTGGAGTATTTTATGTGGGGTTGTATAACGTACTTAATGATACAGTGTATTATCTACAGTAGATCGCAGTCAGCACGCCCCCAGTTTGGGGAAGCAGAGAGGAGTACCAGCATGGAAGCTAAGCAATGAACTGGGTTTGGTTGGTTTAGAGAGAGAGAGAGGTTTCCCTGTGGAAAAGGCTATCTGACAGCAAGGTAAAGCAGTGAAAATATTTTAAATATAGTGTACACTGAAAATGATATTGATTTTTTTCAGGTTAGACTTTTTTTTAGGTGGCTAAAAAACTTGCCGACCACCATCTACTGTAGGCAGTACACTGACTAATGATAAGTACCTCATACAACCCAACATTAAAATAATCAAAACTATCCCTTTATGTGATTTATTAAATGCTTAAATGTTGCAACTTAATACTGCTGATACGACTTGTTCTAGAAATAAACATTCATTTGTCTACTTTAATTTAGTTGTGGTTTTCACATTCCACCACAATCTTCTTTCCAAATCTTCAATCAGAGTTACCTTGACACTGCCCATGTGTATTTTTGTGGAAAAATTAAACGTGACAAATAATAGTAAATGGGACTTGTATTCTCTGTTACAATATGACATAAATGTGAGACCTCCTGCACCAAAGACCAGCGTGGACAGGTGCTGCGCTGCGCCCTG
The DNA here is from genome assembly GCA_027495735.1 of Lutjanus campechanus. Classification (NCBI taxonomy): domain Eukaryota; kingdom Metazoa; phylum Chordata; class Actinopteri; order Lutjaniformes; family Lutjanidae; genus Lutjanus; species Lutjanus campechanus. The sequence goes on from JAJHUR010105981.1 coordinate 48,068, forward strand.
GAGGGCTGCTGCTCCTCCCAGAGACTCGGCATCCATGGTGGAGAGGATGCTGTGGAGGCATGTCAGAGCACGGGACTGCACACGCTGCATCCTTAAGGAAAGATGAAGAGGTCGCTTTTGTCATAGAGCGGTGATACTTTTCATTCAAGACTAAATAAGTCTGCTAGAGATAAAGCAGTTTCACTAAGGTGTCTGACATAGATACCTTGAACAAAGTTTGATGAGACAGTTAAGTTAAAGAAAGGATGAGAAGTGAGAGGATTACTTTTTTATCAGGCTTCTCCAGGAGGGATTCTGATGGCACACGTCCATGGCTTCCTTTCTGGGGAACTCTGTCTTTTTGAGGACCTTGAATGAAGAAAAAAAAAAGGACATTACTACAACAATCTCTATATGGTTGCATAAGTGTATATACATTAAAGAGAGATTTATATTAAACGGATACTTCTGATTATTTTAAGAATAGTTGTATGAGGTACTTATTGATAGTAAGTGTATTACCCACAGTTGATTGTCAATCTACATGCTACGCGTTTGGAGAAGCAGAGAGGAGTACCAGCATGGAAGCAAAGCAATGAACTGCTGTGGACAGGCAACAAAAGTGTAAAATAAATAGAATATCAGAATTATATTTAGAATATTTCCACTGCTTTACTTTGCCATCAGGCAGCCTTTTCTCATGGGAAACTGCCTTTATATAAGCCAAATATCGCTCTCTCCAATCCTACCAAACTCCATGGCAAAATCAGAAATTTTACTTCGCAGATAACAGGAGTTGCTGGTCTACTGCTGCCTCGATCTGTGAGTTTGTTTGTGTTATTATGCGACTTTGGTGTTTTAGAAGGATAGTTTGGATTCACTGAAGTCACACAATAGCACAAAAAAAAAAAACAATCGATCGAGGCAGCTGTAGACCAGCAACTCCCATTATCTGCGATAATGGGAGTTGCTGGTCTACCGTTATCTTCCTTACATCTGGATTATATACGGAAGTTTTTCCCTCAGAAAAGGCTGTCTGACAGCAAGGAAAAGGGCTAAAAATATTCTAAATATAGCGTAGAGTTAAACGGATGTCAATTTTATTAGGTGGACCTTTTTTAAGTAGCTAAAATACATTTTGTCGCTGACCCTGTCCACAGGAGTACAATGTTTAGCTTCCATGCTGGTACTCCTCTCTGTTTCTCCGAACTGTAGGCATGACAACCAGCACCTGTACTATAGGTAATACACTGAGTACTGATAAATACCTCAGACAACCCTACATCATTTAATCAAAACTATCCATTTAAACTGCACAGGTAAGTAATTCAGTATGTTCGGCTTCAGGCAGAAGATGGGTGGGGTTCAGCACATAATCAGAATCAAATATCAGGTTTGTAATTACAGCAAAGTATACTGAAATGACAGTTTAACTACATTTACATGCTTGCTCTGACACTGAGAGAGATTCATCCTTTCGTGTAGCTATTGCCTGATGCCAGTGTGAGGTGTTACTGATCAAGCAGACAGGTATTTGCCTTTTCAGGGATGCTGTGGCTGATTAAGGCCCCGTGAACCTCCGCTGACAAACACAGTGGAGACATGAGATTGGACACTCCATCACAAAGGCCGTCAGGACCCATGTCGCTTTCATCACTGCTCGACTCCTCCTCCCACTCGTCATCAGAAGGGTCTAGACGGGCACACACATACACAGAATCGATCAACAAACACTGTAACGAAAGCCATTTCTAGGCACTTGTGTATTTGTTGTTGTAATAGCCTTTCCAATACGCAAACACATACTGGGTGGCAGTGTCAAAGGAGATAATGTTGATGCAAACTGCCCGGGGTCAGCACTGTTGTCCATGCCTAGAACACTCACCGTCAGAGCAGCACATGTTGACGATGATCTCTAAGGACGTTTGCTGGGCTGTCAGCAAGGCCGTTGCCTCCCTCAGCTCCTCCTTGCCCCTCTGGACAAAAACAAGCAGCCATGTGAGTCAACATCCTACCAAAACGATGACTGTTAGCACTGTTATCACCAAGTCTGAGTTCATCTACTGGCCATGAAGAAGAGATTCATTTCTACAGATGTGCTCAAACATGTCCCGTTGCACTTTTTGAACTGTGAACTGTGAAAAGTGAATCCCGCTTCGAGGGTGTCACTTTGGAAGGGAGAATGAGCTTTAAGGAGAGCTTATCTGTTCGGTCTACTGATTACAACTGCATCTGTGTGTGTTTGGGTTTGTTTGGCAGCTGAGAAACGTTTTCCATGACTGTATATTTAAACTGCTTAACTAGAAAAACCAAACTTGGATTGAGATAACCCCGTTGCGTAACCCACAATATTACAGGGTATTCTGGGACGTCACCCACAATCTTGGGGCTCCGGCTGTGATTGAGACGAGAGGGACAGCTCTGTCTCGCCGAGGTCAGGTCTGGGGACTGTCAGAGTCACAGTGGAAGCCAGAAGCTGGTCCCCAGATGAACCTCGCTGAGTGTCCCTACTCAGCTCCCCCCTAAGCCGACAGTTTGTCTGCTCTGTCAGTTTCCCTCGCACTCTGGGGTGACTCATACAGCACCTTTTCACCTGGCATTAACATGGTCCTCTGTAATAAAAAAAACTGGATCGCTTCATCGCCATAAACACAGACTGCTGTAGAAGTCCCATCCTGAAATTTACAGCTTTTAGCTGTAGCTGTAATTTTTATCTACAGGGAGCCTTGAATCTTTTATGTTGACTGGGGACACACTGCGTTTAATTTAGATTTTTTTTTTAAGTGCTAGAATTTCTCCTTGGAAAGGATCTGGACCCAAATGGTCTTAAGGTGAGTTCTAAACTTTGATTTCTGAGTAAAAATCATGGTAAAAAAGTAGCATTGAGACGCTTTATATAAAGAAGCTCAAAGCAGCTTTAGGTTCAATTTTAAGTGCGGACTGCAGTGACTCCTCAGTGTAAAATAAGGGCTACAATCATGTCTTTCTTAAAGCCCCTCCCTCAAGCACTGAGTCAGCCAATAGCAGGCCTCCAAAGGTGTCATGTCATTGCTGCATCACAGCTTCACACACATGTTGTCTTGTCTGTCCATCCTGGAAGGGGGATCCCACCTATGTGGCTCTCCATGAAGTTTCTTCCACTTTGTTTTCCTGTTCAAATTTTTGGGGGGGAGTTTTTCTTTATTCTTACTCCTTGGGGGGTCTACAGGACAATGTCACACACTGTACAGATTGTAAAGCCCCCTGTGGCAAATTGTGATTTGTAATATTGGGCTATAGAAATAAAATTTGATCTGACTTGGTTAAAACTTTCTATAATGCATTCTTTCCTGGTCCAATATGGCGTTGACATATTGCAGTAACGGGTTGAAGCAGTCAATACAACGCCTACCTGTCATATGTCTACTTTTTCACAGCAGCCACTTTGACGTGAAATAAAAGAGTAAACACAGGTGTTACCAATGATGCTAATTAAGGTTCCGTTCCACGCAGGTCAAACAGAGTCAGTGCTGCTATTGTGCATGTTGGCTTAGTATAAAGGCTCGCAGGTAACACCTGTGTTTACCCTACTGTTTCATATCAATATGGCTGCTGTAAAAAAAGGTCTATTATATATCCTTCAGTATACTGAAGCAAGCAAGCTATTTGGGTTATTATTCATAACAACCTGATATGAGTTCAAGAAGGATAAATGAACCATTTCAAGTGTTTATCTGTAAACGTCATATAAAATGTAAGTTTACACAGTGGAGTTTGATCTAGAAATGAAACTTTTGCTTACAAAGAATACTGGCAGGTCAATACATTTACAATGTGTTTAATCTGTAATTAATGCATGCAGTTTTTATAACTTATTGTTTTTCAAACTCAGCCAAGGCAGAGTCGTAACATATAAGGATATTTATGAAAATTTACTAAGAGCAAAATGATATAATTCTGAGACATTTTACTCTTATTAAGACCAAAATTCTTAACATGATCGCCTTTATAAATGATTTGTATCCTAATACTGGATTTTACTTGATTAATCAGACCAATACTGTATTTTTGACACCCATTTTGATATCAATATATGATTACATATGGACAGACTTTTTTTTCATATATACATGATAAAAAAAAAAAATTTAGATAGGGATACTTTATATTTGGGACCACCACGTGTACTGAGCAGGACATTTTACGGTTGAAAAAAAAATCTGGTGGACAATCTGTCTAATAGACACACGATTTCTAGAATTCCTCAAACATATCTTTGGCAGTTCTGTACTGCATTCTTTTGTTATTTACTGGCCAACATATACACCAACATATCTGCAACTCACAATTATCAATTATTAGCAATTAATATCAGCCTGTATATCAGCCTGGTCAATTGATCAGTCCCTGTCAGAAAAACGGAAGTGTGCTACTGACAGTGAAACAGGGTTCATAATCTCTCTGATGAGTGTGTTTTACAGTGTTCAAAGGTCAGACAGGCTTGTAACCTGCTGTATGCATAAAGAGGAACAGCAATACACAGAAGAGGACCATGTGAGCGACTTCACTTACAGGCAAGAGGTCAGAGAAGTCATTATCAGCCCTCACAGCTTTTCCATTCCTCTTGTGTTTAGGTGCTTCCTCTTCCTCCTCGTCCATCTCCTCCACAGCGAGCTCTCCTGCAGCCTGCTCTTCTACGTCTGGCCAAGCTGGTGTGTTTCTGTGTCGAACCTCTTCTGCCTGTCTGAGTTCAGGTATCAGCGTACCTGGGTCCAGATCCAGGCACTGTGACAGGGTGGCCACCACAGCATTGAGGGTCTGGGCCTGACGGGCAGCAGGCAGACTGGCTTTCATGTTCCACAGTGTCCCTGGGTGACACAGCAGGCACAGATAACGCTCAGGACAGGATATTAAAAAGATGACAAGTCACTGTATTTATCAATTGCAGTGTTTGTACCTTAAATTTAGAAGCAACTTCTGTCCACAGAGGACTTCTTAAATGTCACTTTCAACTTGTGTAATGGCAGTAAGTTCCAGTTTTCAACTATTTATGTAAAAAGAAGAGACAAATTGTACCTGCAGCCAGTGTCCTGAGGAGAGTGTGTGCCATGCCTGGCTGAGATGACGGCAGCACATTCTCTAAGACTCCGAGCACAGCAGTGTTCAAGCTGCACAGCAGCTCTGGGTTATCCTCAGTCACAGTGTGCAAACAGTGGGCTGGCCGAACACAGGAGGAGACACTTCACAACTGTTCTCTCAAACTCAGGAAACTAAATGTTAGAAGCTTGACTTAGGTCTTTGTTACTCACAACAATAAGATTTCTGAAAGCCCTATTTAGAATGACAGTACAGTAACAGCTATAATAAGACAGATATAAAGTCAATGGCCGGTTCACATGTTGCAAGTCATTTCTGCAATCTGCCTCAAAAATTACAGAGCCGGAAGCGTCAGCTCCACTTACACAATGTCATCACACCAAAAAAGCCACACGACACAAAACATCTGCGAGTATAAGAAGTATCATATTCCTCTGGGAGTGTAAACTAATTCCTAGATTCTGGACACTTATTTCACAGGTGATTAGTTGGATATTTAACACAAAAATTAAAAAAGACCCTGGTGTTTTTCTCCTAGGCCCTCCCTCCAGGGAAGTGCATCTCCCTGCATAACACTACAAACTTCTTGAGAAGCTAGATTTAATTGCTCAAAAGTGAATCCTGCATAATTGGATCAGAGACTTCCTGCCAAGTGTTACTCTCTGGTACAGGGAGATTTTTAACACGCTCCCCGATGAAAGGTTACAGGCCATCTTAAGAGGAAAGATGAGCTGTTTATGAATGTCCGGTCACCTTTTCTTGATTATTTACCCGTGGACATGACATGTTTCTAAGGGGGAAGTTCCTTTCTGAGTCAAGACCCATCTCACAGCCCTGATTCAGGGACACACAACGTGATACGGCTACTGATGACTGGTTACCCTAAACTTACATACAAATAGCAGACTGGAAACAAGCCTGTAGTTATTACGGGCTGGACTTTGTCTTAAAGGACATTTTGGGAAATATGCTCACAGGACCAGTGTGTAAGATTCAAGGGGATTTATAAGCTGAATATGACAGAAATAGAAAATAATATTCATGAGTATGTTTAGTGTATAAACTGATAAGAATCGTAGTCTGTTACCTTTGAACGTGCTGTTTATATCTACAGAGGGTGCAGGTCCTCCATGGAGCCATTTCTACAGTATAGGTTCTCCTCCATGTTTGGAATGGGACGTATTCAGTTGCTGCGGTTGCAAACAGCAAGCCTCGCCACTAAATGCCACTAATCCCTACACACTGGTCCTTTAAATATTAAGCTAGAGCCAGAAGCTGATTATGCCAAACATCACAGCATCCAGCTGTATCAATGTACAGAAGCGGAGCATCTGTTGTACAGCAGCTTTTGAATCAACTATAAAACCAATTAACATATACTCATAAGACCTACCAGCAGATATGGCCAGCTCCACGTTTTGTGGGTGCCTCTCCAGACACTGGACGACCACATCCAGGAGACCTGATTTGTTGAACACAGACAGCGCCTGGCTGCTGCTCTCACTGGACGCACAAAACAATGTGAGAGACAGATATAAGACGAGTAACAACAGAAAACCACCATGCCTCATCGGTACGTCAGTAATTAAAGGTCATAAGAGTAAAAGTGTCAAGAGGTGTGCTTGTGACTGTAAGATGAACCAAGAGTGCTATTTTCTGGACTGGCAAAGAAAATCTGAGGGAAAATGAAGTATATATTACTGAGCATATGATATTGCGTTTACACTGCAGTTTTACATGCAGAACCTTTCCTCAGAGACAAGGAGGAGGAACTTCCACCGCAGGTACCAGGGTCCCAATTAAGTCTCAGAGTCATTATTTTACACCCAAAAAAGTTTGTACTTGGGGATAAAACTTATCCCTGTCCTAAGTACAGGAACTTTGGCAAGGGGGCTTACAGCACTAAACATGCATTAGTGGTTGAGTACTCTCAGCATTTCATTTCACTCACCATTATCAAAAATCTGCAACCACAAACCAGTTTGTTTGTTTGTTTGTTTTTGTTCACTGTGCTTTGACACACCAACATGGAGTTACACAAGAGATCATAAGACAGATGGAACAATGACATAGTCCAGGCATCATGATATGTAAAAACAGCTGTCACTTTTTCCATACATCAGCAGATTTGACATCAGCCAATTAGCCTAATCTTCACAGGTTTTTTGACCCCAGAGGAAACGCAGGCAACAACAGGCTGAAAGAACCATTTAGTTCCTTGGAAAGTAGCCAACTAAAAGTTCTTGGTACTTTGAGTGGAAACGTAGCTTCATATAATGACAACATATCATTACACACCTACTAGCCTCAAGACAAAGCCAACAGCAGAGGCCTGGTGGTACAGGGGCAGCTACCAGAAGAGAAAGTGCACGAAACTATGGAATGAGTCGCAGGGCGTGAATCAAAGTAACATGCCTGCTCAATGGAAACATCCTTTAATAGAAGTTGAAAAAAAATGCTGTCAACCAACTTGAACAACCTGTCAGCTTACCATAGATTCCACAGTAGATTCACAGCCTCGTTGGCTACATCCTCCACTGCATTCTTCTGGTCTTTCATTGGCTGAGCAGCTGTCTCAAAGCCAGCACAGCACTGAAAAGAAAACAACATTGTGCTGCTTACGTCAAATTCAAGTGAGACATGTATCCACTTTGCCATCATGCATCCAAAAATGGGCAAAATGTTAACTCTATCTTATAAAAAATATTGCTTCCAGTCAAAAAAACTAGTTGGTGTACTCAGCCAAACACTGTTTTATGGTTCAAGACACCTATTGACCTCACCCACTGGTCAACAGTGAGCTTGAATTTGATGCCAGAAGTCAATTTGTTCAAGCGTGGGTGCAGACATTTTCACAAATTGTGAATATCTTTGCTCTGGAATGAAACCAAATTGCTGAGGATATCGTGGTCAGCTGCAACAGCTGCTGATGAGGAGGAAATGAAGTGATAGGGTGAGCTAAAAGCAGCGGTGGAGTCTCACCTCTCTAAGCAGTGCTGTCAGAGGAGTCATGACGTCGTGCTTCACCATGTCCTCACACACCTCCTGGCCTCCGCATGCACTCAGATTCCTGTCAGGCAGAGACAGTCCCAGACACACACACTCATCAGTTGGTCGGAGGAGATTTCGCTGTCAGAGACGCTGTTTGTGTTTGCGTGTATATGAGAGGGGGAGCCAGGAGGCGTCCTGTGAGCAACTGTCTTTTATTTTGATATCCAGTACATGAACCTGATTTAAGGGTTACTGGAGGACGATAGTGAGAACAGGGGTTACGGTCATACTCTGACACAAAAACAAGTGTTGACTGTAAAAGGGGATGATGGTGGTGATGATGATTACTGTTGTTGTGTTGTGACTGTGGTCAAATGTTGTTTGTTATTCTGGGGAAGAGTAGGGGTGGTTATTCAGGGGAACAAACAAAAGGAACATGTGGATGTGAACTGATTCCCACATTAATAAACAAACAGAATGGATTGTATAACTGTGTATATTTCATAAGAAAGTAATATGAGCCTTCAGATCATTAAAACCAAACAACTCATTCTTTCATCTTACAGCCAAACCTTTCATTGTAGCATGGCGCCCCCTGTAGAAGCAATGTGATAACTACTTCCATACCACATACCCATAATAAATCACAGTGACTGTAATCCTGATAGCAGTGGGACAAAAAGCAGAAATATACCAAATGAAAAAGTCTTAATCGAATAATGGGCTCTGTATCTTATCTGAACCAAAGATTACTTTTCTGGTTTGATTGTTCTCTTTGTAATTGGGCTTTTATTTTGTAAGATTACTTACACTTTTGTTTATTTTCTTTAAGTGCTGCAGAATAGTTCTCCAACCTTTTTTTTAAAAAAACTGACACCTACAGTGGCATGTGCGGCTTATCCCATCATAAACACATACCTTGTGCACAGGGATGTCAATGACTAATCATCTGTCAATTTTATTAAGCGACAATGTATGTTTTGTGCATCACTTCTCCGGAGCTAACAGTTTTCTACACAGTTTGGTTTGGTCTGCAGCCATTTGGAGAGAGAGCTTTGTTGTTTTATTATTAAGTTTGTTTGCATTGTTTGCACTTCATGAATAAATGAACTAATATGCCACTAGAATTGTTTAAATAAAACTTAAACTAAGAAGAAGACATACTTTTTATCTTATTAATTAAGCATGACTAATCAATCATTGATTGTTAACACATTCAGCTATCAGATCAGAAAAATGCTGAAATTTGGCAACCTTAGTTGTACAAGTACATTTAGAAAAATATGGCTGAGACTCAAACATGTATATGTTTAAATGGTTTATCATCACTGAATCCAAATAGAAGAAAGCATCGTGTTGTCTTTGCCAATATTTTCATGCTGTCTGAATGTGAAATCAAAGCTAATGCAGTTCATAATAACAAGAACTATGAGCATATAACCTGCCGTCCTATCTGCAGTTTGATGACTGGCTGACAGAAATTCAGAATGATATCTGATGCGTGCACTCCATTTAAAAGATAATTTTTTGCTTAACTTAAATTATGTTTACAGGCAGTGTTTCTCACAAAAATAAACCAACTGTGTGAACCCATTTCCATCCAACAGTATTTGGTATTTTATATTGCGCATTGTTCACACTCATGTTTGCAAGCCAACAGTCTTCTTCACTACCTTTGTTAATATATTGCTATGTTTTTTCTTAAGCAACGGCCACCGCCTGTCAATCATCTTTCTTCTCCTCACTTTACATTAGGGAGCTCCAGCAGTTACTGCACACCAAAAAACTCATTACACAGAAGACTGGGTTAAATGTCATAGCAGGAACAGCACAGGTGTTATTAAAATTATTTTTGACTGCATCATATTTTTAGCTTCCTGGGATGCTTAAATGGAGCCGAGTCTTTGTTGACATTATTAGTTCTACTTGGGCTTTTTCTGTCAAAATGAATAAAGTTTATTCAAAAGCCTCTTGATTGCTTACAAAAATTTGTTGAATTTGGTGACAAGAAAAAATGTGTATGTGTTCGGGTGAAACAGGATAACTTCACACACGGATGTGCTGTATTACCTCCATAGCCTTGATACACAATTTGGATTTATTGGTCAGGTCTGTTGTTTGTTTGCTTATTCATATTATTTTAAATGTGGCCAATATCAGATTCCAGTGTTAACTGGCACAGTTCACAGTAACAAAGATTTCATATGCTGTCAACGCGGAGGCCACTGAAGTCAGAGTTTCCGGTTTCATTTATAACTTTGTGTTCAGTGGAAAACGGCATATTTGTGAGCAGATGATAATGATGATGAGAAGAAGAGGGGCTGCTACTTAAGACTCAACATTTGCCTGGTTCAGGGTAGAATAAGATGCTTACACACCCTGAAGTCAACACAGTGAGCCTCAATTGCAGTCCCTTGCAGTAGCTGTATGTAACTGCCCTACAAACTTGTTGCAGGCAGGACCAAAAGCGTCTCCAGGCCAAAATGATCAGAAGCCTCGCAACACTTTTGTAAAACCAGACCAGATCGGATTCTGTAGATGCAGTGCAGTCCACACCACTGCTCTGCACGAACACTGACTCACCTGAGCGCTCCTGTGGCAGTCTCCCTGACAGCCAGGCTGCTGTCCAGCAGCATGGGCCCGAGGCGCCTCACAGCATCCCTCTGGAGGAAACCAGGGATGGTCTGACTCTGTTGCACCACCCGAGAGATGCTGGCACATGCAAACTCTCGCACATCTGCACTGGGACTCTGCAACTATGGAAACATACAGAAAACATGACATTGACCGTATTAACATAACCTGTTTCAAACTTCCTGCATGCTCACCATATGATTTATGCACTGTCTCTGACTGCACTTCTCAAAGCACAAGTTATTAAAGGACAGAAAATCTGACATTTCAGGACCATTAATTAGCACAAGTTAATTTATGCTGAAAATTATCTACAATTTCACAACGGATGTCTAGACAACAGTCTTAAGAGTTAAATCACACATTCAAAAGTTAATCCTCATTAGCTGACCAAGTAAACTCGAGATTAATTTAGCTATGCCAAAACAGAATACTCTCCCTGTTAAACGTTTCATTGAAATGTTTAAATACCCACCCACTGTCCAATGATATGACACATGTAAACAACAGCTTTAAAGAAAATACTGCAATCTGACTGTGACAACAGGTTTAGACTGTGTCCATACTTTCTCCAACAACTCGGCAGCTGGACAATCATCATCACCGTGGTCCTCTTCCTCAGCGTCCACTTCCTTCACAGCATTCACCGGCAGTCCGACACTGTTGAACTGCGGCCGTTTAAACTTGGTGGTTTTACTTTTACCCATTTCAATCCCTGTTAAAGTGCCAGCTGCGCATGTAACGCGTTTTCTTTCTCCTGAACACGATCGACAGCGATCGAACCTCAAACACGCACCCCGGCTCCAGCCTGGGAGGAGGAGGCCATGTGGAAGACTGTTCTCTGCCGTAAAGTGGCCCTTGCTAACAAAAACCAGAGGAGCTGTCGCAAAACACCGGATGACGCAACACAGACGTAGGACCGAAGATTTTTGGTATTTTATAGCAAATAAATTATAGGCAGAGGCTGTGCATGTAATATGACACAAATAAATAGAGACATATTTTCACCCTTCGAGTATTTATTTGGTAAATAACTTTAAAAATAGAAACATTTTGATAAAATACATGCTCAACATTAGAAACAGAAAAAACACATCTGGACTCACACTGAATGAGTAAAATAAATCAGACCATGTGAGCAGATCAGCAGCTTCAATGGTGACATCATCACAATGACACTGTTTAAAAAAAAATCAGGTCCAATCAGCTCATTTCTTCTTTCTCCCAAATGCATTCCCATCATGATGATGACAACAGTATCTGCTTCAGTGCTGTTCAGACCACGCAAACGACTCAAGATGCGGAGCGATCCATCAGTGGCTGTTGACAAAAACTTTTGCATTGTCTGACCACCCCACAGGAGTTGTGGTTATTGGATGTTCGGTCGTGGTTTAAGAATGAGTTTCCCTGTCTGTAAAAAAAAAAGAAAAGGAAATAAGACAAGTGTTAACAGTTTTACAAAAGTACAAGTTATCTGAGCAGACTAGAGGTCACAGCATCAAAGAGATATTTAAACTTACATCGTCACAGGACATGTTGTATTCTGCTAAAACCGTCCGACAGCGGGCAGCAATACTGAAGGAGCAAAGGTCAAGGATGTAAACCAGTACGCCAAAAACAGGCATTGAAACCGGTCAGGGGTGAAACAGATGAGAAAGATGGGCGTGCAATAAAAACACAGATCCGCTAGGCCACGGGTTCCAGTAATAGTAAATGTTTATTGTTGGTGACTGAGGATTAGTCTGATGTCGGTCACAAGCTAACAGACTTAGAAGACTGAGCAAAATAAAGTACAAAGTATTAATAAGTAATAAATGTTCCCATTCTGTAACGCATACGTGAGCTACCTCTGATCCAAATGCCAAAGAAAACAGGACAAAACTGAACAGCAAATCATAGACCAGATAAATTAACAATTTATTACTTGATCAAAATGAATATTTCTCTGCCCATGATCATGTAAAATGTAAAAACTGTTCTCTCCTCTAGTATAATAAGAACACATTAGAATAAACTCAAGGCAAAAGTTGCATTTAATCACTGATTTAGGACAAGTGACATTGCCCCAAATGTAATATTGACCAATACAAGCGAACACTCAACAGACCGTAACACCAAGATTAGTTAGTGATTGAAAGCTAGTAAAACAGCCAGCTGCCCTGTTAATTTATCTGGTCTATGGTTTGTTATTATATACAACATGTTCCTTCAGGAGAGGACAGGTTTGTTAATGCAAAAAAAACTTCTCATAGCTCAGTAGTTTTATCCTGTTTTGCTTTTGATGGAAGCTAACTCATGCATGCATCACATGTTGTAACATGTGTCGTCTGCTGCATGAAGAGACTGCTTTAGACTTGTTATGTTACATTAAGGTTACTGCCGTTTGCCATAAATGAGCCAGTAGTTAGCGATGTTAATTAGCTTGCTAACAAATCTTGTTTCTTCTAATTTGATCTCTTACATCAAGCTACCTGTGGCGACTTTGTTTCAGCTTTTCCCACACAGCGGGTCACAGCCCTATGGTCTAGGGTCGCTCTGTTCTCTGTCCTACATGCCTGCAAAAACATGGAACAGAAACTAATCTATTATAAAAGTGCCATTACCCAAATATTTTATACATGTTTCTTTTCTAACTGTGGAAATTAATTAATTAATTAATTAAGAAAGTGGAGAAAAATAAAAAGGTGCACTGTTTTACACATTGAAATTCTTGACTCCACAGCTTAGACAAAGCAAATGTGAACATCCGGCCCTGAGGCACTTGACATTTGATAAAACTGGCTCTTCTTAAAAACTTTTCTGTCAATGGTTGAGCTTGGATGTGTGATGTCAGTGCAGATGGTGAAATTATACTGACAAAACATGGCAACTCACTACTTCACATTAATTACAACAGATAAAGGATACATTGATGGTGCCACAACTCGTTTGTGTATCCCAGCAAAGAAGAGCGCTATGAGAGTGATGCAGCTGATGGTGAAGAAGGGATGATTCCACAGTGATGAAAAAAAAGAGACCTGCAGAACAAAGAGGAACAAAGTACAAAACATATATAGAGTCAATAACAAAACTTTCAATTTTACTCATCTTATAAAGTGAAATAAATGGGTCCCATGATAAAGTTTCTGGGTTTAGCAGCTCATCAATCTTAAAGAGAAGGAAACTTATAAGGACAACTGAAAATAACAGTAAAACAAGCTGAAAATTGAGTATAATTTTTATTGTAGAGTTTCACTTGTAAATCTGAACATGTCTGTGTCACGTCATATTTTTTCTGCCTGAGTCTCATCATCCTAATGTTGGAATGACATATGGAAATCTAGCATGAAAAAAGCCCACTGAATTTCGTTTCTAGAGCTTTTTCCCCATTTTCACTCACAAAACGGTCCATTGTGTAATTTTAAATGGTCACCACCGGCTTGAAGTACACCTTGTATGTCCTAATGTTTCATCAGACCACCTCTGAGACAGGAAGAGGCTCAGGGGAGAGACACTGTAGGCAGTGAGCTCATTTGCCAGCAGGCAAGCAGTGCAGAGGGCAAAGCTTGAATAAATGAACTGTGCACTCAGAAGAGCTCAGCATAGTAATGAATCACAACTAAGATCAATTGAATATTTACTGTTAAATTTCTATTCAACTGAGCTTGAACTGACTGTACCATAACTTACTTTACTAGTGAACCTAAACACAAGCAGCAGCATGGAAAGCAAGCGTTAAGCTGCTTTTGGACAGACAAATAATGTGGCTGAGTGTGGGGGGTGATGGTGCTGCTATGTCAATTAGTCGGTGGTGGTGCTATGAGCTGACAAAGCTTTAAATCGTGCATACAAACACTTTTGGCGCACAAATCAATATCGTCTCTCTTGTAATACATGTGTGTGAGAGTGGGAGTCTGCAGCACTTCTGTATGTCATTATAGTAATGTTTTGCTCAACATTTTTCTTTTTTAAAAATTGCAGCTTCTACAATTTGGATATTGCACTTGGATATACTGCCATTTTAATAATAAAATAATATTTCATTCAACTGTGTGTGCCTAGTCTCGCTGTAACTCTTGCATTATGCTGTTGGCCACATTGTTCAATAATAAGAGCACAATGTATTTCCTGTAAATTGTGACCGAGTTTCCCTTTAAGCCAGACATGTCTGTCCATTAATACATACCTTTTGTGTGTCAGGGTCTATTAACCAATTCCAAGCCCCAGTAGCCGTACAAACAGACACCACTATCAGAATCACTGAAACAAGACAGGACAATGAGACAAATTAAACTCGACTCTCAATCAGCATGAGGGTGAGTGGATAGTGACTGAATTTTCATTTTTCATTTTCTCTCATTTTGTTTTAATGATCATCAAATGTGAGGTTGAGGTAAATGGACAAGGATACACAGGCTTTAACCAAGATGCAGTTTTAGGCAAATGGCAAGATTTTTACAATCACCAGTAAAAGCTACTTACTTCTCCACCTGCCCGTTGCAGGTTGCAAACACGAGACATACTCTGTCAATCTTCTCTCAAAAGCCTTCAGGTCTGAAATTTAAAAAAAAAACATGGGCACATTGAAACAGACTGTATTTGGACAGTTCGGCTCAGTTTGTGCCATTTTGAGTCCAAGTGGTCACTC
>JAJHUR010105982.1:1175-21662 GCA_027495735.1 Lutjanus campechanus
GTAATTAAGTTACTAACTCAGTTACTTTTTGGGAGAAGTAACTAGTAACTATAACTAATTACTTTTTATAAGTAAGATGCCCAACACTGTTTATAACTTGTACAAACGAATTGCAGTTCATAAAAAGAATAATAATAAAAAAAGGGGCGCGGTATTGTGATACTACCCGGAACCGTGATACTTTGTCTGGTATAGTATCGTGGTTACTCATTTTGGTATCGTGACAACTCTACAAGATACAGTATCTCCAAATGCTGAATGTATGTAATGTGTGTAATGAATGTAAACTGCAACAGTGCCAGTGCAGTGGGTACAATGCACGACCATATATTTCTGAACAGAAAAACGTGTCTAAAGTACATTTCAAGGAGATGTCACAGCTGACTATTATAGCAAGTACAGTACATAGAAAAATCTGTAGGAGAAGCCCTGTGCGAGATTTGTCTGTAAATGTGACTCAAAGGAGATTTTAGCCAGCCTGAGCATCTCCAGAGAGCCCTTACAAGCCCTTTTCTTTCCCTTTCATCTGTCTGACATTTAGCAGGCAGGAAAGGTGTGGAAGCTGTTGGTCTCAAGTTACGTCTCAGCCTCACCAGGCACCACACAAGAAGGACCTTTACACGGGCTCTCTGGGGGAAGCCCTCGTCGAGTTCTCTGATGGAGGAGACCTTTACAAGACATTATGTATAAAATCTTAGTATTATGTTCTGCTTACCATGGCTAATTCAAGTCTAGCCTGAAACAAGGAGCAGTTAGAGTCACAAGGGGCAACATTGTTTATTCTCAATCACTCACTTGGCCTTTAATTTGTTCGCTTTTGTATTGATTTACATTTTGTCAGTCAGTTTATTTGTGACTGCTGCTGGAAAATTGAAAGAAAAAAACATATCTATCCAAGTTTGGAATAAATCTTTGATGGTTGGCCCAGTCGGTAACAAAATGTGTGTGAGTGCATGCTAGTAGAAGTTATGTTTAGTGTCTGCCATAAGCTACCGTAAGCGGATAGACTGCTTTGTAGCCACTGACTCAAGCAATAAGCTTTTTTCTGTTTGGTTAAATCTGAAGTTTGGGCTTTTTAGGCATGGCGTGTCCAATCCTGTCCTGCTAAAGAGAAGACAAGAGGGAGGTCTCGCTTTCCTTTTTTCTTTCTTTTTGTGTCTTTCTTTCTTTCTTTCTTTCTTCCTTTCTTTCTTTCTTTCTTCCTGTCTTCCTTCCCTCCCACCTGTCTTCCTCCCTTTCTTTCTTTCTCTCCTGCATTCTTCCTTCCTCCCTTGCTTCCATTTCTGTAGATGTCCAGGTTAAGACAGACAAGCACACACAGGCTAACATCACCATAACACAATATCTGTATTGTGATTCCCATGCAGTCACTCTAAATAAACATTTATTACCTTGATGAATAGTGTCTACACACATTTCAAACATGCACACACACACACACAGGTCTTGGTGTCAGATGCCTGGCTATTTGTGTTAGTCTCATTAGTAACAGGTTGGGTTTGCAGAGGGAGTAGAAGACTGGCAGGCTGACATACGGGTGGCACAAGCTGTGTTTGCTGTTGGGCTTAGGATGTTTGTAGACAGACCTCTGTGTGTGTGTGTGTGTGTACGTGGCAGAGAGACAGACAGTCATAGAGGGACAGAAATGTGTTTTGCATGCATACTGTATGTTCAGGTGCACATGTACTGTATATGTAAATGCAGGGATTTATGTGTCTATCTGCAGGCTCAGTGTGTTTGCACCAGAAGCCACATAATGCCTCGGTTTTTGGTCTGTTTGACTGCTCAAAATGTTCTCAGTGCTTGAGGTTTAGTTTTCTCCAAGTACTCAGTTGAGCAGAACCAAGATGAGTCAAGTCAAACAGAGCTGCGCTTATGTTAATATTATCTCGCCCTTTACATTAACATATGTCCTGGTTCGGGATGTAGCAAAAAAAAACCTCCTGTCATAAAAGAAAGGTTTGTGATTTTAGTTCCAGTCTCATGAGGAACAATCTGGATGGAAATAATTTTTAACCAGACTACTAAAACTAAAAAAAATCTGACTGTTTGGAGTGGAAAAGGTTGAATTTTAAGAAGGTAAGACACTATATCCTTTAGGCAACATAAAGAAATATCTATGGAAATGCATACTGAACACTTCTTGTGTTTCTGATTGGCCTGGCATCTCAAGACTCATGTGCAAATGTGAATTTATTTCAATTTCCAAGAGGTGTTATCAGTGCATGCGGACCAAAATGCCTCTGGACACATTTGGATAGGCAATTTTTCTCATATTATTGCAAAACAGTATATTAAACTATGTTTATGAGAGCATTTGAGGTGAGAAATAAGGAATGTAATAAAAGAATCTTGATTCATTGTCATCAGCACTGCATAGTAGTCTGAGTTTCGTGAGCCTGAGGTGTTTGGTTTGCTTTGGACAGACCTGCTGACTGGACACAATAGGGTAGACCTAGAACCAATCAGAGCAACAAAACATCTGGACCAGTGATGCTCCTCTGTCAGTGATTGTAAAGAAAATAACCCTATATTAAATAACAGTTGTGACCAGTCTGGTAGAATTCTGTCTGCAGGGATAGACGCTAATATTTTTAAGCACTGGCCCCACAGACCACCAACCCCTGGAATTCAGTGGCCAAAGTATATTTTTGGTGGCCAAAATGCAAACCTGTGCAAAAACAATACAGAAAAGACAATTTAGCACAAGTTGATACAGGCCTCCTTAACTGTGTCCCTTGTGTTGTCCACTTTTTTCATGAGTTATGATGTTGTGTTTCCCAAATGCCTTATTTACTTTTTGGATAGTTGAGTGGACTGCCAGCGCACACCTCAGTCCATTACATCTTTAGAGGTCTCATATTCTAACCACTTAAAGCCCTGCTTCCATTCACTCGTTTTCAATTCATTCTTCCATAGTCCGCCCTTTAGGTTTCTGGTTTTTAGCGTTAGCAACTTTTGTAGGCTTAGTAATACCATACTTCAGTAGCCACAACATATTGGTAGTTAGCCCGCAATGAGTAATGTTCACTGTTTTCGTAGAATGTCGAACTAAAAGGCGCAAAGAAATTGTTTGAGAAACTGTGATGTGTTGGCGAAGGCTCGCCATGGTTAATGTCGACCCCTGCGTCTGATTGGATTGGAGCGCCAGACTCATCTGCCAGAGCAAATGAAAAGATGAGCTTAGCAGATTCATCTGGTCCCCAGGCTAGTTTTTGTATTGAAGTCTGAGGTTTGGCTGACACAGAAGACCTGAAACACCAACTATTCAGATTCTCTTTTCCACTGTTTTGACAATCCAGAAGTCTACTTGTTGGATTATCTCCGTCTTTCCAGTTCATGCAAAATGTCAAGAAAAGCAGTAGTAACATTTATTTGACGGGGTATATACAATATATAGTAGCATCTGTTGGTTTCACATGCAGCTTTCACTATCCGCCTAATTCCCCCTTTGTCTTTTTCCTCTCTCACACACACTCTTGTCATAGTAGAGTAGAGTTTGAAGCTGGTGGAAATAGAGCGTACAGAAGGAGATAATAATCCTCCTCCAAGTCTGACAGGTTGCCTGACACGCTGTCAGCAGGGGACTCAATGTAGTGCACCAGAAATATCTGCACACTAAACACACACACTCACACACACACACACACACACACACACACACACACACTCACTCACACACTCCTTTACTCCAAATAATGCCAATGGCAGTACCTTTTTTCCTGGCCAAACAGAGAGGCAGAGGACTTATTTAAGATGGCGTGCACGCAAACACACACACATACACTGACATGACTACGCACATACATACTGGATGTGTATGTGTGTTCCTGACACAGTGGAGGTAGGTTGGCTCTCTGATCGGAACTCAAGGTTTTCTTTTTTTTTTTTAAATTCTGTATTAAAAACTTCACTTTTCTGCTGTGTTGCACTTTCTTATGGAAATGCATACACTCTGGGCCCTATGTAGACCGAGTCAAAGTTTAACGCTTTCATCCTGTGGAAAGCTATCTGCTCAATATGCTGCAGCGAGGGCTTCGGATCTGCTTATTAGTTTAGCTTGTTAGCAATATTTCCACTGAGGCTGCACCCATCTGGAGATGAAGATATGAATTTCATAATAAGTTAACATTACTAAACATTGCAGAGTTGCGGCTTACATTCCAGTTGCCTCATTATTTTGCCTGAGCCCAAAAAAAAAGTGCTTGTGTACATTCCTCAAACAGTGGTAAACACTCAATGAGATCCAACCAGCTACATTTGTTGTGATTTTAGTGCAAAGTGTCCAGATGAAGGCACTGTGACACAGAAAAATATGGTGATTGGATGTAACAAAGAACGTCTTAAGGCGTGGAGATAAACATTGATATGTTTTTATCCTGCCTCGAACACACAGGCTATCGCTTTTTGGCTAGAAAATGTGTTTTATTTAAGAAAAATCACATTCAGAGTGGTGTTGTTGTAGTGAATATCAGCTGTGATTTGGTCGCAGGAAGGTACAACAGCACGACCTTTTATACAACAGCACCATTTGATATTACAGTAGCAACAAGAGATTATGATTTCTTTGTTTATTTACTCATTTATTTGACTTGGTCTACACAAATATTTCCACAACTGGTCTTCGACTGGACTGCTGCTAAGTGACACAAACATTTTCCAGCACACTAACCTTAGTCTGATTCCTATTTTGTGTAGGTTTACATGTTACCACAGAGCTCTCATTTAGTTGTCGTGATGCATTCATAAAACTGCCTCAAGACTTTATTAAGTTCGGTCTTCTTAATGGACTGAATGTCCATGTTTAAATTTTTGACTGTTCAAGGTGAATGTATATATATATATATTTTTTTACTGGCTATACCTACAGTGCACATACAGCACATGGTTGTGTGAGTCACAAACAAATCAAGATGGATAGAGTCGGATTTGTCTTCAGTTTTTGGACTCAACACAGCGCTGTGAAACTTCAGCATTTTTACAGAGTTTATGCTATTTTAGGCCTTTGCAGAATACCGGTTCGTACCGGAAACCGGTCTTTATTTTCGTTATGATATGAATTTTTCATATACCGCCATACCGGTGAATAGCCCAAACAACGTCCGGAACGTACGCGGCAGGAAAGTGTTTCAGTGGGGACCCATTTCACTGCTGCACACCAGCAACACAGGCGCGCTTGCTTGAGTCTGTGCACAGAAAAGTTTTGAGGCGAGAATGGCTGCTGGCAAGAGTTCTGAAAGCAAAGCAACTCACGTTGTTGATGACTCAGAGGAAGAGGAGCCACGTCTGTCATTTGGAGGAAGAAAAAAAAAACGACCCACAGCAGAGAGGAAGGGAGGAAGAGAGCGTGTGAATATGGACAGTCTTGGACTTCATATAAAAACTTTTAATGATCATGAAACATAATATTGCCACACACATCTGTGGTGTGTGTTTTTTGCTCCAAGTCCGATTTGTGCATTTTTAAATACTTAATTACTCCCCGCCGATTAATCATAACTATGAAGGAGAGAGAGAGAGCAGAGAGGAGGGAGGGAGGGGGAGCGTGTGTGAAGTGCTGACTGAAATAAAACTTTTTTGATGATAAATCCTGATGTTACTGAACAGTTCTCTGACTAAAATATCTGTCTCAGTAAGAAACAGATAGACGCTCGTCTCCTCCATGAAGGAGAAATGTCACTGCGCTGCATTATTATAAATCATTATGAACTGTCCAGACGCTGTGTCTCCCTCTTCATCTTCTCATGTGTGTCGATCAGTTTGCTGTCTGCTGTGGTCTAAACTGAGTGACACTGATGTAAATTATCCTGCTGCATTAATACAAAAACATGAATATCATGGACCGTTTAGTCATTGGATAGACGGACCTGAAAAAAGGTGAGGATTATTAACACATATTGTTAACAATAATAATATTAAAGAAATAAAAAGATGCCATAAATACCAACCTTTTCTTAGAAAATGTGGGTAAGAACACTCTTGCGTGTAAAAAAAAATAAAAATACCGTCAAATACTGTGAAACCGATATGATTTTTTTTTAAAAACGTTCTATGAAAATTTTGTCATACCGCTCAGCCTTATGTTATATGGCTAAGTTAACATCTGCATAGTAAGGGAAAAAGTTAAGCAGCTGCCAGTTTGCCAGGGTGATTACCAGGGAGTTAGCATTAGATTAGGTCCATAAGCTCATATTGCTCATTTATTCACTTTTATCTTTTCCCTGTTATTCAGTCTGTTATTTCAGTCTTTTTTATTAGCTGTTATCAAAGTAAGCAGGTGATGGAAAACAGGCTAAATAATAATAGATACTACTAATAAGCTAAGACTCTTCATGACCCATTTCAATAATGTAACATTTGTAAGTATGGGATAATGTACATTATCATATTATCATGCTTATTACCTGGTTACTTAGCAAAATATTGACACAGAGTATTGATTTTGAAATGATTTTATGGATTTAAATTTTTTATTTTTTTTATTTTTTTGCTGCATCCATAGCAATGATCTGTTCTTCATTAGCAACATCTGGTTATTCATAGCAATGGTCTGCTGTACAGAAATAACGGACCTTAGAATGCTGTAATTGACCAAAGAACTGAATAACAAAGCCATGTAATAACGGTTATTAGAACGCCCTATAAAGCGAAGTGATATATGTAGCTAAAAGTCCCAGTGCTGTTACTTGGTCGGAACTCACTGTTGTTTAAACAGGTTTTATACTGTATGTCCTGTAACTTTTTAAGCTTTCTGAAGTTTCAGGTGGATGGTAGAGTTGGGCTGACAGCCTTTACCATCGTAGCATTGTGATTAGCATAGAAGTAGCATTGCAAGACAAGGTGCAACATAAAGTTCCCTTGCACATTCTGTGATTCTTTTCTTCTTTTTTTGGCGTGTCACAGGCTATTGTCAGATAGAATGATGAAGATTATTTGTTCCTTGATGGAGATACAATTTAATGGACCCATGTGTAAGATTTAGTGGCAACATTTAGTCAGGTTTCAGACTGCATGCAGAACCTACACTGGCTGCAAAAATACATAAAAGGCCCTATCTATCTAAAACCAGTGTTTTGTTTTCCCATTCCGGGCTACTGTAGAAATATGCAGGTCCAACTCGGCGGACCCCGTGGCAGAGGACCCGCACCAACTGTAGCTATAAAAGGCTCATTCTAATGAAAACATGAGTCTTATTTTCAGTTGATTATACAATAATGAAGACATACATGGAAATATTATTTTGCATTTTGTCATATTACAGTCTTACATGCTGCACCTTTAAAGGAATAGTCTGGTATTTTTGGAAATTCTTTATTGCTAAGAGTAAATTAAAAAAAATGGATAAAACTCCCATTTCTATGCATTTAATATGAAGCTGCAGTCAGGAAATGGTTAGCTTAACTTTGCATAGAGAGTGGAAGAAGGGGAAAATAGTATATTGATATAACATGGATGTATTGCCCAGCCTGAGACACTGTCATGATCCTTTTCCTAGAAGAGAGTACGGGTAATGCAATTTACAGCACGATGCAAGCACACGATGCAAGGAGACTTAAGTTTAATTTCAAGAAGTAAATCCTGTCCCAGTCCTACCTCTCAAACATCTAAACAAGCTAAATCCTGCTAGAATTTGATGCACTGCTGAGAAGAGATGATGCCAACATGCATATGGCTATTGTCTGTGTGCTGTAGGGTCCCAGTTAATGTCACCAGAGTTGTTAGTCAGAACGATTAGCCTCCTGGGAGCTCCATTAGTGACTGCTGTGACCTCTCAATGGCTACAGAGCAGGAGAAGAATATAAGACACACACACAAAAGAGGAACTCTTAAGTAGATGGAAGTACATACATTTAAGCATATGGAACACAGACTGTGACACTCAGACATATCTATCAGAGCTCACACACACAGGTCCACATGGGGCCCAGGGTCAATAGTGTGACACCACAGAGAATTCTTTTGTGTTGTTAAGTGAATGCCACTGCCACCGTCAGGTAAGACCCAAAGGTTAGATGACGTGGGAGTGTGTGTGGGTTAAAAGACTGCTCCTTTTACAGTTGGATCAAAGAGCAACCAATGTGTGTGTCTGTGAGTCTTTTTTTTTTTGCCACCCACGTGTCGACCAATGTTTGTGATGTCTGCAAAAATTAAGCCTTTTGCTGCTTTGGCATGTGTCCTGTGTATTTTCTCATTTTGCAGTGCTTTGCAGCGTGTTTATGTCACAGCACCAACCACAACAGAACAACCTTATCAATGCTCCACTCTGACCAATTGTAGCCTGTGTGAGAGGCTTTTTATCCTGACCTGTAGCTTTTAAATTTTTTCAGCAGTACCTTTGAAATTACATTCTTTTAATGAGGCAACCGCCATGGAAATAAACAGTAAAAATAAATCTGCCTAATTACTTTCAAGCTTGCCATCGACTCCAACCTTCTCCGAGCACAGAGTTGAAGAAATGTTCCAATTCCCATAGTTGCAGGGTAGTTGTAAACATGTGTAGACAGCTGGGGAGAATGGCTGCAATCATCAACAGCAGGGAGGCAGAAATGTGTTTGGCTATTGATGGCTGATGACTGTAAAGTACAGCTGTTGCCACCTTTCACAGCTAACAAGCTTGATGACACTCTACACACTCGCCTGGCTCTCTGCAATTCTGTAAATATTTTGCAACTTTTGATGGCCATCTTTGAAAATAATGAACAGTGGTTTTCCATCATGGACATTTGCATCATCATTCTTTTTTTTTCTATACCACGCACACAAGTTTTCTCTTCGCTTTTATCCCGAACCCTGGCCCAGCAATTATCCATTCTGTCAAAATATCGACCGTACACCACTGTAATCGTGGCTGGAGGATTCAGATGGAAAGCATACAGAGGGAAGCCTCAGTGTACCCATGTTTTTGGGTGCATTAATTCTGGCTGAAGACTAGATTGACATAAAAGGGAAACTTTGCAAGATTCACAAAAAGAAAGCTTGAGCAATGACAGAGTGAGCATAATCTTACTCATTGTTGCACTACCTGCCCATCTCTCCTTGTCCAGAGCAATTAGTGCTGATTGCCTGTTCCATGGAAAACAGTGGGATCACCACATGGTCCTGTCAGGTAAAAAAAAAAAACTGGCCACACGCTCAGAAAATACTTATCCTGCAAGTTTCCACCACAACGCTACAAGCTTATAGTTGCTAGATACTTCATTCATTGTAAGCTGGCATTGAGGAGAACTTCTGTGCAGGTTGAAAAGGAAGATTTGAACAATGGCAGGACCAAAGAAGCAAGAAGTAGTAGTGTGGATGGAGGAAGATAAGCAAGAGATATTACCAAACAAAATGTGTGTTCACCAAAGTCCTCTTTTCCTCCTGTCGTTATTTGAATAGCTACTTATTTATTTATCTTAGGCAGAAATGTTGGCCGATACCTTTGTTTTCCAATATGTTTTTATCTTATTCTTAACTAACATTTATTGCATAGCAAAATTTCAGAATTTTGTGGAAAATATACAGTAGTTCATATGACTGAGTGTAGGTTATCACAGAGGTTAATGAAAAATAAACGTTGAATGGTGGAAAATGCAGAAAAGGGTACAGTATGTAATCTGTGTATGGAGGTGAAAAACCTTTAAAAGAGTAAAAAAAGGAAAAAAGGAGTGGTATGTAGAGCAGCAGGAAGAGGGGGATGGTGACAGTTCAGCGCCAGTGTAAAAAGTAAGCACTGCAGATGCCAGCTGCTAGATTAGAAGCCCAGTAAACACCCCTTAATTCACTAGCATCATCACCATGGCAACCAGTGATGCCACACATATTCCTTTATCCCTTTTGAGTTGGGTGAAAATAATGATTCATCCTAAAGGGAAAATGACTGTTTGTACGGCTTTGGGCTTTAAATGTAAGACTGATACTCTCAAGGTACACGCTGGATCTGAGAAATGAAAAAGCAAATAACATAGGCAACACTGATGCTAGTAATGCACTTGGGCGACAGTGGTATTCTTTATTCTTTATTCTTTATTTGGATCCCCATTAGCTTCCACAAGGTGGTCGCTAGTCTTCCTGGGGTCCATTCACAAAACAACATTAAAAATACATCAAAGTATAATATGTCCTTAACTCCATAAAATCAAAGGGTTTACAGTATGTTCTCAGCATGCAACATTTCTTCTCCTTGTGAGTCAGTATCTGTGATTTATCTCTCCCTGACCTCGAGGCTAGAGATCGGATTGATCCAATCTGATGAGGTATTGGTACCAAGCCGATATTGACATATCTCACTCATTGTATATCGGACCAAAGTAACCAGTCCTTTTTCCAATATAAATTCAGACACGTGTGATAAACATTAAACTTCACGTCATGTTCACTTTGGCACTTGCCATAAGGGGTACGTGTCCCAAATGATCAATCAAATATACAGCTGGGGTGAAAAAAAAATGTACCAGCCACTTCACTCATGGTGTAACAATAAACCAGTACAAACATAAACTCAATATGTTCTGAACAAAGGCATTACAAGCAGTAGCAAAAAGTAAGATTTCCATTTTGGAACATTAAATAACAAACTTAAGCTCTCTCACCAATGCATCAATGCACCAGCTTGCACCATTTTAACCACGCATAAACCAGTATTTATGAAAACAGGATGTGCATTGTGCCATAGATCATACACATGGTTTTCTACAGAGCGTAGGGTGACAGAAATGAATAAATGAATAGCGCCGTTAACCAATTTCACAGATTCTCTAATCTGTCAAATGCATGTCAAAGCCAAAAACATGTTTAATTTCGATTCCATAACTGCCTTTCTTAATTTTTCATTTAGAATGGAGTTATCGTTTTGTTGTTTGTTTTATTGTATTGATGTATTGAGATATTGCTGGTAAATACAAATGTGGTGATTTAACGATATGGGTGTTATAAATAGCCTCAGATGTGCATAAGTGTCGCTCCTAATGACAGCCGCTCTGGCATTATTGTAGAACCTTCCCGATGTGACACAAATGGTGAAACGGAGCTACATCTTTACCCTCCTTTTCACTTACAGGTCTAATGAGCGGTAGAGCAGGCAGATGTATTGATATGCAAATGTGTGCTTAATTAAGGGCATGTCTACGTTCATTTATCGAAAACTGTGTCAGTCTTGTACACATGCGCCAGGTTTCGCAGTGAATGAGATTTCTAAAACAGGAAAAATGCAGCTTTATAAACCTGGAAACATGCATATATAGTGCAGAGAGTATTTCTGTCTCTGTGTGACTAGGAGTGTAGCTGTGAGGCTACATCTGGCCCCAGAATGTTTAATATCATTATGGGTATTAAAGGTAAACTGGATGTTTTATTTCCTCATTCAGTTCTTCCGCCTTCTTTCCCCAAGGCTTAGCAAGAGTGGATTAGGCTAAGAGCCCTGTTTTTCATGCCGTTGCAACAACAAGTGCAAGCAGTGCTCCGACCATCTAGTTTGCTGACCCTGAAGTTGGTTTTGCCTGTGCCACAGGTGTGAGGTTCATTCTAATTTCTGTAAGCAGATAGCTGCATATGAATGTAGAATCTTGAAGGACGAGGGAAGATTTTGGCATTGGAAGCTTTCTGGTTGAGTTTTGACCAGTCTCATTTTAGTCGGCTTTGGTGTCATGCAATTAAAAAGTCTGTGTGGAGAGCAAAATAGCCGAAATGCATTGGCTGAAATGCACTACTGGAACACGTCGGATATTGCCTGAAGACTATTAAGCTTTTTAATTATATGCATTCATACAGAGATATCTGTTTATAGAGATTAGCCTTCAACTCCATTCTCATGCCAGGTTGCTAATTGGACGAGGAAGTCTGGGCTTGGATGTCCATTATCAGTTATTAGGCCTGGTCGATAAAATGATAGCAATATGTATCACAAATAGACATGTCTTCGGTAGCCATAAGAAAGTAGTTTGATAAAATGTTTGATAGTTTCACGTAAATTCATTTAATGCAAACTGTCATGAAAGCATAAAACGAATACGTCTCGGCTTTTCCGTTATCCGGATCTCCGCTGCACCAGAAGCACCGGAACATGGACCACTGCCCCCAGAGGCTAAACTGTTGTCAGATGACATACGATGGGTTCAAAGACTGGGTTTATTCGAACAAGACATATTGTTTTTTATCGGCACTTTTGTGGAAAATGTGTCGAAGACGTTGTGCATATTGTCAATCTCTCAACAAACTACTTTGAGCAAATGAGCATAAATAACACAATAATGCCAAGGTGAACAACCGTGCTTTAACTGAATTAAACGCTGTGTTTAATATGGTTAAAGCAAGAACGCTGGTTAAGTGGTCTGGTTTTATCTATAAATTAAAACACGTGTTTCTTACAGTATCTGTTGCCCACAGCTGCTTTAGACTGTATGAAAAGCTTCTCCCTCAGTTCACCAAATCCCTGCAACCATCAAGACAGCAGGCCAGATAAGTTGATAAATCTGGAGCCACTGATTGGAAGTGTGCCAGACTGGTTGGTTACAACTCGTTTTTCTGCGGAAGACCATACTTACCACCTTGTTTTGGTCTTGCATTTGCACGTCTAATATAGGACCTTTAGTATCAACGCTCTTTCTTTAATTAATGTTGTATTTACCTAACAAGTGCAACTCCTTTCTCCATAGTTCTTCAAGTTCCATCTGTCAGAATGAATTAATCTTGGTAGCCATCCCATTTTTATTATTATATTATATTGAGTGTTGGTTGTAGCTTATAACACAACTGCTTGTGTTTGTCAGTTAGCAAGATAACTAGCAATAAATTAGAAGTCGTGGCATGACCAGAGCCACTACTGTGGCCACGCAACAACCATTGCTTTGTGTCCGAAAGGAAGATTTTGTGAAATTCAAATATTCTTTCAGCCATCACAAGCCATACGTAGTGTTGTTTAATCCCTTTAAACAGCCCCTGTATGAGCAATGCCGCATACATCTGTCACTGGCAGGGCTCCTTTTGTACCTTGCATACCCTCTTACATGTAAACGTGCACAGACTTATTATACACAGAACCCAATCCAATCCGAAGTAGTCAGGGCAAACTGTTTTTCCTAAAAAAATAAATAAATTTAAAAAATAATAAATTCCCCCTCCTTATTCTCTTGCCTCTTACCTTGGTGCCTTCTGCTGCTTCTCTTCCTTTATTCTTCTCTTACCTCCCTTCTAGCTTTTTTTTCTCTCTTTTCTTCCCCCACCGTCCTTCCCTCCCCAGCTGGTACGGTTTGCTGGTTAAATATTTGAGGGGGAATGCTTGGCACAGGAAGGCCTAAGGAGGATCAGCAGAGGAAAGGCTGCAGTTGTTGTGGATTAGCTGCTTGTTTTATCATAATACCACTGCCTGCTTGCTTGGGGTTTGGTGCTCACCGGGCAAGCTGCAAAGTCAGAAATCACGATTTCTTTTTAAAAAAAATGTATGTAGGAACGCAACTCATCACTGTCGAGCTTTAGTTTCGCTAAAAGAGGCTGGAATTGCAAAGTCTTCCTATGGATGAAGATATAACTTAACAACTCTTCCTTCAAGGAATGCTAGTGAATTTGGACCCAGGGTTTCCTTTGTGGTTCCAGTGCTCTGGTTAAAAATGAAATGAAAATTCTGAGTTGATAACTCAGAAAGAGTTTTATACTTAAAAGTATGAAAGACATAAAATGGAAAGACAAGCGGTCTTTCTCTCTCCCTCACCTGCTACAGGTGAGGGAGAGAGAAAGATGAAGAAATGCAGTCGGGGAAAAAATGATTTGGTTATACATGGGGGCATTCGAAAGAGTAAATCAATAAAATATGAGTTTAGAAAAGAAGAAGAGACAGAGGGGTAGGATTACTTAAAAATCTGTGATGGTTTAGCGGTTAGTATGTTGTATGTATGTTCACAGTGCAGAAAAGTCTCAATAAAAGATATGCCGTTATGTCTGCCTGTTAACTATGAGGCTACTACCAGCAGCAGATTTGTTAGCTTAGCATGAGCGTAGAAGACTAGAAATTGGGGGAAACAACTGGCCTAGCTCTGTCAAAAAGTACTACCAGCGCCTCTGGAGCTCACTAAGGGACATTGTATAGCTGTTTTGTTTGAGCCATATAGAAAGCGAAGACTAAAAACATAAAGTTGTGTTTTTAGTGGGGCTGCGCACAATGTTTTCTTACCTTTGGACAGAACCATGCTCACTGTTTCCTTCTGTTGTTACATCTCTAATACCTTTTTATATCGGGCGAACATGTTTTTATGGATTAATTCAGCTCTAAATAGGTCTCTTCATGGTTTCTGTAATCAAGTATTTGTATCTCTGACTCGTGGCAGACCAGGACAAGACACTACATTTGTGGCTCTAAGACAGTAAACCATTTTTTACACTTGTTGGACCTCAGATGTTGTATTCATGGGCACAAAAACAGGACGAGAAAGTGAACTACATGAAGCCGCTGCTCAAGAAAAGACTGTGATTGTGCTGTGAACATACAAAGCAATAAATCAACGTTAAATTGTTTGTCCATTTACTACACAAAAGAAAATGGGACACACTAATGTACACATTAAAAACTGAAGAAAAACAGGCTCAGCTAATGATTTTTGTTTTTGTCCTCTTGTGCTGTCCTCCTGCATGTCTTTAGAATTTGGAAAGATACAAAGAGAGCAAGGAGCAATTCCACGAAGCTGCCTCCAAGACGGAAGCGAACGTGAGGTAAGACACACACACACACACACACACACAC
This sequence comes from Lutjanus campechanus, assembly GCA_027495735.1. NCBI lineage: Eukaryota > Metazoa > Chordata > Actinopteri > Lutjaniformes > Lutjanidae > Lutjanus > Lutjanus campechanus. Next base: position 15,886 of record JAJHUR010105982.1, read on the forward strand.
ACACACACAAATATTCACACACATACACGTTCACAAACTAATTTGCAGTTCCAAAAGTGAGGAGATGTTATTCCCCGGAGCCCCTGACACACACCCACCGACTCACACATGGACATGCACACAGCAGACTAATAAGCAGCAACAGATAGCGATCTGCTCTTTTCCTCATTTTTTAACCAGTTAAATGCATACATTCTCTAGAGCACACCTGACTAATGTGATAAGTGTTTTAATTGGCTGCTTTAATTAAGCCGAGTTTAACAATACCCTGTTTCGCCATCCTCGCTTCTCACTGTGGACTTGTAATGAGCCACAGCCAGGGAGAAGGTAGCTAATTATTGCCACTGCAGTCTGTAAAACACCCAGCTGAAATTCACATTAGAGACCAGGCCTTGACTTGCTGTTAAATTTTGTGTAACACCAGTAACAAGGCTTACCAATGACAAGAGTCATCAGTGCAGCTCACTGAGAGACGCGAGTATTTATGGGGGAGGACAAAATAACAAATACTTGTTTATGCATGTCCTTCCGTGTGTCATTATCCCTGACAACACGCTTTTACTTGTGACCAGCTTTTTGTTAGTAAAGTTGTTTTAGTTAATTTCCCAGCATTCATTTGAAGCAACTAAAAGGCATTTGTAAGATGACATAAGATATTTATTAATATTAATCCCCCAACAGGGAAAGTTGCAGTGTAAATGTAAAGTGTATAAAGAGAATCATTAAAAAAAACAAAAACAAATAATGAGTAAGTAAACAAGACAGGAGGAAAATAATAATTAACCTGGAGGAAATATAAAATATAGGAGCAATATAAACAAGATGAAATTTAGAGATTTTATTCAGATCATTTTATTTTTTATGTTATAATTTGTGGTATTTATGGTGAGAACACTACCGGTTTGGGGCCTTTAAAATCAACAAAATATGAAAGTTCCTTGTAGTAGTTTGAAATTAAAATTCAAGTCATTGTTTTACTACAACTTGGATATCATTTTCTTGCTCTTTGTGCATCATGCTTGATGGTAGTAATAATGTACTCAACAAGTGTGACATGGCAACATCACTAAAACGAAATCCACCTGGGCAAGAAACAGGGAGTCAGAAGGTCAGAGAGGTGTTAAACAAACCCCCAGGTTAGCCAAACTTATTTGGCCCCACTTCTTTCTCTCTCGTTGGATGTGTCTGATCTGTTGACTTGCCTCATTAGCAGGATGTTTTGTGAAGTCGCCCAAAAACAGAGCTTGCGTTTTGGATCGAAGATCGATGAATGTATGGGAAACACTGAAATGCGTCACTCGTAGTGATAAACCCACACAGAATTATCACCTGGCACTGAAGTTCCCCTCAGCTCTGTGGAGCGTTTTAGCGACTTTTGGTCATCGTTTTGGTTTCATGGTCTTCCACAAAAGTCCTTTCACTCTCATCAGTGTCGTTTTCAGCAGCAGCAGGTAACTGTTGTCGCTGAAAAAAACTCACTGTACACTAACTGTCCATCACAAAACTACAGATAGAGAATGTTAGCAACTAACTAGCGAACATAGTTGAGTAGAAGTGAGAAGGAGTTTGTAGAAAGTGAGAAAGAATGGAAAGTAGAGTGAATATAAGACTTATGCTGACCAGATGGACACACTTAGCACTCCAAATGAATGCTAATTTTGCTCCGTGTATGCATGATGAGTAAATATGTAAGCCACCGTTTGTGAACACGTTCACCACATGAACTTTAAAAGGTGATAATATGTCAATATCGTGTCTACAGCTTTTGCACAACCAACATCTTTCAGTGTGAAGGAACAGCATGTTAAGTCTGATCTCCTTCCACATGTCTCCTTACCCTGTGAGCCCAGCTCCTCATTTTGGCTGCTTGCAGCTGCGATTGATTGATTAGAAATCAAGACCCTCCGCAGTCCGGTGCAATTCCCACATTGCTGCTTAAGCTGCCTGTCTGTCTCGCGTCTTGTGGTTTTCTTCTTCAAGTAAAACAAAAGTGCCCAAACTGTGTTTGTTTTGACACTTGAGATGTGCTACCTTTAAAATTTTTTGGATTTTGGGTCCAGCAACCTGACAAGTTTTTATTTCCTGGCTTATCGGACTTTGTAGCAACCTCGCCATGTTTCCAGCTCTCTGCAAATACTTTCATGAGTAAAGTATTTTTAAAACCAACCAAAATGGCGGCCAAAACAAAAAATAAAACCCAAATTGTGAATAAGAAAAATCAAGATTTAAGAAGACCAGATTCCACAGTAGAGTATTGTGGGTGTACTGGGCTGCTCCCTGGAGGTGCACTGTAAACAAACATGAGGAATCATTACACAGAATTACTGGTTAAGAAGATTCACAGTCAGTCACTTCTACCTGGAATGACTCCAAAATAAAAATAACAGAATAGAAAATGGTACATATTTCCCACAGAATGGAGGATCACCTGCTGACCACACACTCACACCAAAGCCCTGCGCTTCAGTTTTAAGCCTGGCGACAACAGAGAATTTTGGGCCCCCCGCACTCACACATGCATCCACAAGTCATTGTGTGCCAGCCCTGTGGTTAATACAACCTTTCCATGGTAATCTGGAGTGACTGAATGCTGTTATCAGCAGCTTAGTGTTATGAGACCCCATTACAGTCAGATTTAAAGCAATGCCAACGTGTTTTTGATCTGTGCTGATGCTGAAGACCAGGTGATCTTACCTCTGGGGGAATAGTGTACAGTAATACTGCTAATCCTCTCCTTGTTGGGATGTACTGTGTGTGTGTGTGTGTGTGTGTGTGTGTGTGTGGAAGGGGACGGAAGGTATTCTAAATCCATGAGTGTTTTATCAGAGAAGATAAAACGACTTGAGGTTCCTTTATGGCACTACCTTTATGGTCAATTATATACTGCTTTTGCAGGAAAGTGGATTAGGCTCTCATTCATCCTGTAATCTGGTCTAACCCTAACCTCCGGGGAATTCACTGGTGTTACTTTAATGAGGATTAAGGTGTGAGGATAAGAGTGTGTCTGTGTGTACGGTGTCAAAATTTACAAACTAAATGAGGAGTATTTGATGTGGACCTCTATATTTAAGTGGCTACAGAAATGGTTCACTTCAACAGAATGTAACCAGTGTTAATATTATTGATAACCTGTGTGCATTTTCCTATTAGAACAAGTCAAAATATTTGCTGTGAAAAAGACTTATACCATTGAATCAAAGTGTTTGTCATAAGACTTTCTTCCAAAAAAGGTTGTTATTAGTGTACATTTGAAATTTTTTTTGTTTAAATTTAGATTAAATTATCATGAAACATCGTGTAGTTTGTTGTAAGGGTGCAACAGATCACAGAACTCGGCAAAAAAGAAAAAAGTGGGATTAGGGACAAATAATTTAAAAAATGCACTTGGCTTTTTATCTCTCTTTGTCTATCGTTATAATAATAATAATAATAATAATAAATATTAAAAATCAATCACACTAATACAGTATACTTTGAATACTATACTCTACTGTAGTATACTATATAGTATAGTAAGCATAATGCATAGTTATACACTGTACAGTATAATACACTACAACACTGTAATCTGGTTCGGTGTCCTGCCTACAGCACTATCTGATTGAATCTGATTAGGAGTCACAAGTAATAGCCAATCAACACTGAAGGCTGTGTCATAGACAGGTAGACACAGATCTGCACCGGTGAGCTCAGCAGAGCTGTGTGCTGAAGTTAAGACAGCAGATATTGCCAAATTTTCAGCACAGTTTCCCAGTTACACCACTGACAAAAGCCTGAAGTCCCGGTTGTGATTTCACTCAGTAGAGACAATGTGACGGCTTTTGAACCAGTCGGTCTTCCCTTAATGTTAGAATCCGCTGTCATGCGCTGCAGAGTAAAACACAATGTGCATCTGTACTTTCATCTGTCTTTTCACAGCAACTCTGCATTGAGATTCAGGGAATTATTACCCTGAAAATTAACATTGACAGTAAAACTGTTTCACACTACGATGGTTTCATTTAGTCCGCGGATCACATGCGGGCGGAACTGTGGCAGGTGATCTGTACAGACAATGGATCGACGACAGTCCATTCCATCTAAAGTTTGTTGGTAGCCAGTGTGTAGCACTACTGTATTTTAAAGGGCCAGTTTGGATTCACCGAGGTCACAAAATAATACAGACAAACTACCTGATTGAGGCAGCGGTACATTAACAACTTCCATGCTCTGTGAGCTAAAATTATTGTTTTTGCCACAGGAGTCTGGTGTCTTCGGAGAGAGTGATATTTCAGGGTATCTGCCGGGAAACTTGAACCACTTTGATGCATCTCATCTCCTGATCACTTTAGTTAGTCGATGGCAGCCTAAACAGCAGCCATGCTCAATTAAAACATGGCATTTGGTGTTTGAAGTAGCACCTATGCCCTTTTTTTTTTACAAGGTTGGGAGGTGCTCTCTATTTTATGGGAGGTTGTCCACAACCACTGCAGAACATCGAGTGAAACCCTGCAACATATCAAGTAGGATACCAGCACTCCAAAAACAAAAAAACATCTCTCTTCGGGTAATCTATTCCCAGATTACCTTTACTATTTTTATTTATTTTTGTATACATCTAAAAGCGCTAAACATTTCGACAGTGTCTGCCAGATAAATAAATATAAATATCAACAGCTACGACTTACAGCTGTAGGATGTTACGATGTCACTGTTACCATGATTCAATCCATCCAGGGCACTTCTAGTCAGTGAATCAAGCTTGATAGTGGGTTGTAGCAGATTCATTTTAATTTACAACTGGCTGTAGGATTTAATGGCATCTTGTGGTGAGGTTGTAACCAACTGCCACACGCCTTACTGTCCCCATCCAAGCATATAGAGCCTTTGATTCCAATCAACGGCCCCAGCATTGGTATATTTAAGGCTACAGTAGAAACATGGCAGCGCAAAATTGTCGCTTGCGTGGAAGAGCAGCTGCACCTTCTGTAGATGTAAAGTGCTCACTTCAAGGTAACAAAAAAGACAACAATTCTTATTTTTACGTCATAATACACTAATTGAAACTTGTGAATATTATATTCCATTTTAGTCAAATTCTACCAATAGATCCGCCTAAAACTTACACTGTGGACCTTTAAAACAAGCGCAGAAATTGAGCAAGCTTCTGCTGCAGCCAATGCAGTTTTGATTAGTGTGCGAGTCTTCTTAACTTGATAATATGCAAGACGAAGGGAGCCTGATGTAGTGTTAGTAATAGAGAGGCAGAGTCTGGGCATTAACAGACATTTTGAATCATTCATGTATTTCAACAACAGACAGAGCCATGTTTTAACATTTTCAGTTGCCAAAACCGTTAGGTAATCTGTAGGAAACTTCTGACAGACTCTGGTATTATGTATGTTTGAGTGAAGTTTCTTTCAGTGCAGAGCTGTATAACAAAGCTACTGTAAAATATGATGTGGATGAATCCCAAGCCCCCCCACTTCCCCCAACCCCACCCCCCTGGCTCTGGCTTCACTGTCTGTGTCATTATGTGCTCTGTATGTGTGTATACATGCCTAAACTGCATGTGTGTGATGTGTTAATCCACAGTTTAATCCTTGGAGCGAAAAGTAGGGTTTGGCTGCCAGCACTCTGATGGTTTGAGGAAACCACAGAGCATAGGGCCAGTGTGTCACTGTACCAAGTGTGTGTACTCTCTGTGTGTGTGTACTCTCTCTCTCTCTCTCTCTCTCTCTCTCTGTGTGTGTGTGTGTGTGTGTGTGTGTGTGTGTGTGTGTGTGTGTGTGTGTGTG
>JAJHUR010105985.1:0-11586 GCA_027495735.1 Lutjanus campechanus
GATATTCCACCCTGTGAGAATAAGCCACTCAGTATGTACTCACCACTATACCGATGTGATGATAAGTGAAGATCTTCAGTACACAAAACAATCCTGGAGTTTTAGGAGAAACAGGGTAGCAGCCTCATCCAGTACAATGGCAGTGAACGGTGACCATGGATAAAACGTTAAAAATGGCACACAAAACAAACACAAAATGTCTCCATCCTGCTTGTGTATTGTAATCCAAGTGTCCGCAAGCCGCAACATTAAAAATTAACCACAAAAGACGCCATTTACGCCATGTTTTTAGCAGAAATGTCAACTGTAGCATGTAGCCGGTAGGTTGTTAACATGGTGTCGAGCTCGCGAGACTTCCATACGTGCGTCCATTAAGATATATACAAAGTCTCGCGAGATCGACGCCATGTTTACATCCTACCTGCTACATGCTACAGTTGACATTTCTGCTAAAAACATGGCGTAAATGGCGTCTTTTGTGGTTAATTTTTAAAGTCGCGGCTCGCGGACACTTGGATTACACCACACAAGCAGGATGGAGACATTTTGTGTTTGTTTTGTGTGCTATTTTTAACGTTTTATCCGTCGTCACCGTTCACTGCCATTGTACTGGATGAGGCTGCTACCCTGTTTCTCCTAAAACTCCAGGATTGTTTTGTGAACTGAAGACCTTCACCCATCATCACATCGGCATAGTGGTGAGTACATACTGAGTGGGTTATTCTCGCAGGGTGGAATATCGCTTTAACATTTGGTCACAACATTAACCCTCACATCTCTGTCACCTTGTTGGAGGCACTAGGTTGGATTCAGTACTACACCTGCAAATGTCCCTTTGTCCGTCTTTCATCTTTAGGGTGAATTTTTTGTGGTTGTATTTCCCTCTTTCCCATCAATTCACAGCATCTCCAGTTAGAGTTTTTAGGAGTAATGCGTACGTCTCTCAGATCAGGCAGGTGCAGGCCCTTCCTCATGCTTGACTTTCTTGGTATAACTCATTAGTTTGCTATGCAGGCATCTCTAGCATAGGATAAGCTGTCTCACATCTGAAGCTCCAAATTCCTTCTGATTCTTTCACACTCACCAGTATTGGCTACTTCCGGAAATCTAAGACACTGGTCGCAGACGAAGACTGTCTTGTCTGCTGGTCTGGCCTAGCATGGCATGTATGTAACAGCATTTCTGTCTTTCATTAGGGATATGCGCAATTAGATGACAACACACAAACGTCACCACCCTTGCTAATTGGCACCAGAAATACTAGTCGGCTAAACTATTTGTATTTCGTTCATGCGCATTGCCGTTATCTGCTGCCTAGAGGGTTTTGCAGCCACTTGCTATTAGTTGGGGCTGTAGTCCTGCCAGACGGCAGTCCTTCTCACCAATATGTTGCCCATATTACCCCGGATGTTTTATCAGCAAGTTCAGGCAGTTGACGGCTCGTAACAACATGGTTTTGTCTGTGTTCTGACATAGGAAATAGAATAATGCAGAATTACAGGCTGTGACAGAATAACTAGTATAAACACTCAACTGGAGCTTCATACAACTATATTCAACACAGATACGCTCATTAACCAGCAAGCAGAGCGGCTGCTACTGCTAGCACTGCTGTCGTTGGCCACACTGTGGAGCAGCCTTGCAGCAATACTGGCTCGGAGTAACAAGGGCATTTGCCTGCAGTCAGTTATCCTTGTCAGTCCGAAGTGATACGTAAGTGAGTTGTTGTCCTGTTTGTAGGCTAATGTACAATCTTTGTATTGCAGGGCGTAAGTGCCACATTTCACAAAAAAAAAAGAAAAAAAGTAGACTGTGGCGAACAGCTTCAAGGTCTTAACACACAGGAGTTTGGACAGTGTTAAACAATCAATTAATAATTGCATTCAATTTTAACCGCTTTCTGGGTGTTTTCTTGCTGTTAGACCGGTCTAATTTGATTTGCGTTTAATCAACAGGGAGATTAGCCACCAAGAACATCCATTCCCTTTAATCTGAACCTTCAAATTTCCTCATGCAGCTGCTTCTGTTGGTTTGGGGGATTCTTCAATAATGAGTAGCGGATATCTAGTAAACTGAATTCAGTCTAAATGCCAATAATAAATACCTCATGTGACAGTTGACTTGGTCATGTCTTGAACAACTTCTTTAAACAAGCCTCTTCCATCCCTGGTCATGAAATTGTGTAGCTGATGCTCTCATGCTTTAAATTTCAGGAATATTAACTATGTGTTCTCTAGCCTGCCCTTTATTCAATTAGGTAAATCTCGATTAAGCACATTCAAGCTGCTGTACGATTGCTGTACGCTGCATCCAAATGCATGATATTGGGTTTAGCCAAAAGCACAGTATAGCCTTTGATTTAGGTTGAGTTCTACTATTCTTTCTGCACCAATCTCCTCCAGTCCTCTACCTGTTGACCTCTGTGCAGTTGGGCATTTTTCATATTTCATTTGAATCGTGCCAACTTTAATTGCAGTACCAAGCCAAACTAGCAGGGATTAAGCTCATTTTCGATGCCAACCCCTTCTTTCAACTGCTCCTTAACGTCCTTAAGGCGCTCTATTCAGGCAACGATAAGACTGCTTCCCACTATTCCACTGGTGCATAAGTTGGTGTCCAGCTCAAGTTAAGGTTGTTTTTACTGTACTGCTAACATGCTGGAAGCAGTTCTGCTGATGGCTTTCTAGGGGTTTCCCAGGTTTGGTGACTTAGTCTCTTTCCTTCAAACCTCACCATGATCTCACCTACTCTGTTGAGGAAAGTGAGTACAAGTACTATTCTAAAGTTAAATCACTTAAGGTATGATAGATTTAGCCAAGGCACTCTATTATCTTTGGAAGTCTAACACCACTTTCTGTCCCTTCTCCTCCATGATGACATTCCTCCATCATCAATCCCTGATGCATCCATCGGCATCCCGCTTTATCGCTGATGGTGGCAAACCATGATGAGATGATGGGTCTCATCAAGTGTGTGATCCCACCTGAGCTGCAGCCTACCTGAAGTGCTACCCCCCTTCACTCCCTAAGAATTGGCACGGCTACAACTCTGTGGTCCACCTGCCTTCATCAGCCCCGAAGTCCCTGGGCCGCTGGTCATCCTCTGCTCACCTGCTACAGCAGACTGCAAAATTACTTTGATGTTGGGGGGTGCAGGTACTCATGACCTGATGCAGTCAAACAATTGCATTTGCTCAATACCTAATTCTATTGTTGCATATCAGGTGGTTGCTGGGTATAGTGTATTCATTCATCTTTGCGTTGTGGTCTACGTCGGCAGTGCTGTTTTCACTAAGCAGAACATTCCCCTCATGGTTGCTAGCTGAGGGGAATAGCAAAACATCTCACTAGGTAGTATATTCCCTTCGGTCAGGGCTGATTGTTGGGAATTGCCTCTAGGTGGCTGGTCCCCGGGCCCACACATAGCAGTCTCACTAGGTAGTATATTCCTTTCAGTCAGGGCTGATCGTTGGGAATCGCCTCTAGGTGGCTGGTCCCCGGGCCCACACATAGCAGTTTAACAAGTATAGCGTCAGGCTCCAAGTCATGCTGTGTTGGGGGGTTCAAGAATTTGCTCATCACTCCCCTTATCTCTATGTAACTTAAGCTGCGGGGAGTGATGAAGTCGGAGCCTAGACGCCAAACTCAATTCATGTTCTGCTGCTGAATAAACATTCTAAACGTGAGTTGTCTGACTGAAATGTGGCAACACCTGCAAGCTAGTTCAGGCAGTCAACTCGAGCTGCTACGCCAACCTCACGTGACATACCTCATTCTCAATACTACATACCAAACGCACACTTCCAATCTCGCGGTCTATGCTGAACCTCCCATTTCTCCCTCTGCCTGCCTATGCGTTGTTGCCCCGCACTAGAGTGGCTGCCTGCTCTTTAACCCCACCACCACCCCAGCGTCCACCTGCAGGCTCCGAGGGGGGGGGGGGATGAAGTCGGAGCCTAGACGCCAAACTCAAATCATGTTCTGCTGCTGAATAAACATTCTAAACATGAGTTGTCTGACTGAAATGCAGATGAAAGGTTTGGATATTAATTTAAATTGTACTCAGTACTCAATTATGTTTCAATTAAGTAACTAAATAGATTACATCTTGCAATGCATACTTAAAAGTACGAGTAAATGTACAGACTTGAAAATCTACTCATAAAAGTACCAGTACCCCAAAAACTACTTAAATGCAGTAATTTGACTATTTGTAATTAGTTACTTCCACCCCTGGATATCTTTGTGTTGATTAGTTAGTGTCATGGTGAAAGTTAAAGCTGTTTGGGATGTTTGATAGTTGGAGTGGTCGTTTGTGTGGTTTGTGGCAGGCTGTGTAATCAGGCTTGATAAATGTGGCACGTGGGCTGCTGTCTGTGGTGCTGATCAAAGGCTGGTTTGCAGGTTGCCGTTGCAGTTCTCTAGAGTGGTTGTGTGTGTCCATGTGTGTGTGTGGCCTTGGTTAAATGTTTTTCTCATGACCCCCGCCCCATTCACGTTACACTGCCGTGTGCAGTTTGTCTGCACGACACACTCCTGATGACTGATGAAGTATAACTGAACAGTCTGATGTGCACATTAACCAACTGATGCACACAACAGCATAGATTTCACAGCCACCAGTGGGTCTGGACGGCATAATCATGGTTTGACAATTTGCGCTTCTCAAATTAGAGACTGCAGATGGTTAAAATGGAGTTAATCAGCTGACAGGGAAGGCTTTCATACAGTGTGTAAAATGTTGTGGATGGAGGATGCTCATGAGAATCAGATATTAATCTTTATTCTGCCTTCCTGGCATCAGAGCCATGATTGGGTTAAAATGTTATTTAGCAAAAATACCACTTAGGCAATGCAAAGCTGCACTTCATGCCATGCAGCTCACAATAAATCAAATCCCACAGGTTTGAAAATTATATTAGCTGTATGAAAATGTACCTAAACCCACATAAAGAGGAATCCATTGAACGATCTAAACAACAAAAAATCCTGTGTTTTAATTGTTCAACATATGCACTATTTCTAAATATCTTTGGGACTATGTGGAATTGTCAGATTTGAGCTGCCTCTCTGAGAGGCACAACACGAGGCTCAGCTTCCTGCACTGCTGCTGCCACTCCAGTGTGACTCGCAGTTCATCTGTGTAGAGAGAGCTGAAGTGGCATCCTGGATGTGATCCTCCCCAGTCATCATGCCTCTAATGGGGACAGCCAGGTGCAAACAGCATGTAATCCTGTTTGTCAACCCCAGCGTCTCTATTTCCCTCCCCTCCTATTTGGCATGCAATCTGCATTGGAAGTGCAGCTTTGAAAAAGCTGCAGCCTCAGGCAGTCACAGGTGGAGATTGGGGAGAAAGTGGGGGAAGAAAGCAAGTAAAAGAACAAGCGAGGAAGAGAATGGAAGATGCAGTGGGAGGATTGTGAGTTAATGCCCTCTTTCTGGGTGTGCTATTTCTCACTTATCCTATACTTAGCCAATGGCAATAACCAGTAAAGACTCAGTATACTGGCACAAAGAGTGGCTCTGTGGCTCTAATACTCAGAGGGTAATATCTTCCCCATGTGAGGGGACTCTCAAACACATCTCACTGTATTTATTAGATTTTTGCTGAAGTGTAGTAGTGCAAAAGCTCTTAAAAATGGGGGATATGGAGACAAGAGATAATATCATCAACAAACAACCTTCAAGAAACATTAAGTTTAGAAAGTGTAAGCAACAACACTTTCTTCCAAAGATGTATATTGAGATGCTACTAATGGGGCTTTCCACTGGCACTTTTGGCCACACCAAGTGAAACCATACCATGCTGATTTACATTTCCATTATCATTTTTACTGCACCAAGCTGCGCTGAGCCGCGCCCAAGATTTACCCACTCGGGAGTGCGGTGACGTCCGCTGACTGCAGTCAACCCATGACGACCCTCCTTTTCTCCCCCTCGAATAAGTGAGTCTTGTCATACTCAGCTCATGTGTGTGCAGGACAGCAGAGAGAAAGATGTTTCTTAAAGTATCTTTCTGTTCAGCTCTCAGTACCTTTGTAGTCTCTAACTGAATCTCTGTGCTTTGAAATGTAGTTTCTCTCCTGTGTTGCTGTTTGTACTTTCAGGTATCTGCATTATTTTATCGTTTCATATTTGCTTTCAGCTGTGTTGGAGTCATGTTAAGTTAATGCTGATGAAACCCCTGAATTAAAATATTTCCTGTGTACTGCTTCATGATAAAAAAAAAACATTATATATTATATAAATAACAAAACAACACAGGACTTTTATTGTGAAGAATTTAAGGAAACAGCATGTTTATCGCAGAGACATACACAAATGGTTTATCCACTGCTTTACAGCCTCCTTGATCTTGTCTTCAGGTAAAAGACACACCTTCAAGCGGATAGTCCAGTTGTCATGGAAATACAAACCCCCGCCATGCTGGGCTGATGGGCCGAGTCAAACCCAGTCAACCCAGGCCAGCTCTGTGTATGGAAAAGGGCCATACTGTAAGTGAATGGGGAAGAAGTGGCTCAACCATGAGAACAAGAGAACCCTGTCCACCAGACCAGCTCTGTATGTTCAACACAGGGCAGCAAGAATGAACGATGGGACAGGACACAGGACACAGAACTCTAAATGACTAAGACATTCCAGGACATGTATGCCATGAATTGTTGTTCCACAGACTACACTGTAGAGAAGAGTTTGAGTGCTGCACACATTTCCACAATAGGCAGAACTGCTTTGGAGGTAGCAATAATATCACTGGCCAGGTTTAGCCTAAGTTTGACATGAATGAACATTTTGATGTATTTTTGGACATGGAGGAGGGGGAGACAGAGATGGGGAATGAAGAGATCCCCAGCTGGACCCAAACCATGGATGCTGTGGGTCATTGTCACACTAACCATAAACTATCAATGACCTCAGTCCGAAATCAGCTGGGAAATTGAAACATGAAACTTAAAAGCATGAAAATTAAACAATTATGTTTAAACTCAACTGATTTTGTATAGATCAGGTTTACTGTGTGTCAGTACAGAATGACACACAGTAAACCTGGAGGATTTGGAGCCCCCGAAGGATGCCCACTTTGCCCAGTGGGTAATCCATGGATCCACTGTGGAAGATGTGTTGATGTGCAGAGACAGAATGTGATACACTAGGGCTAAAAGGCAGTGCAGTTTTTAGCACGAACTTCAGAGTAAATTATGTGGAAGCTTCTTGTTGTGGCACATTAGCTACTTTACTCTGAGTACGTTCAACACTAACAGCTAGTATGCTGTTTTAGTTAAATAGCCAGGCAAAATGAGTAGAAACAAGAATTCTGATTATAAAAATCAGTGCAGTTTTTTAAACTTTGAGTCTCAGCTAACAGGGAAGCAGTCTAGTCAGACCCTGTTTTGTGGCATAATATTTTTCATTGAAGCTTTTTTTGAAGCAGCTGGTTGAAACTTTTTGCTTCAATTTTGGAAAAATGCAGATCAAGATAGATCAGATAATTGGATATAAAACTAGAAACATCAGAGATCAGTAAAGGATGGTTTAAAAAAAAGGAATTTATCAGGATATTTAGTATGGTGTTAAAACAATAGTAATGATGGGGGAAGACAACTTGATAACCCCTGTGATATACTAACAAACTCTCTCCTTCTAATGCCTGTATGATGCTGCTGGCTCTGATGTGAGAACACACATGACAACTGTGCCGTGCAGTGATTAATTGAAATTTTGCAAGAAACATAAACACATAACTGACAGTGAGACATATGTGTCTCCTCAGTGATACACATCATTGGTCCTGTGGTCAGACTTGACATGCAGGGAGAGCACCTTCACTGCATGGCACACAAAGCACAGCTAGCCTGGCTAGCTCTGGCTTCAGAGTCAACCACAAGGGTCCAGATTTCTTGGGGGTTAGAGAGGGATAAAGAGAGGAGGGCTGACTGTGGCCTGTTTTCTCCTCTCTATGCCCGAGGCCTTGTGCGACACATGCATGAATAAATCAATGCCAGGAAAGAGGACACTCGCTGAGACTGTGGGGTGCCACAGTTTTGGGGGCTCAAAGCTCCATGTAACCATTTTTATCCATACACAAATCACCCCCACCTATTTCCCTTTCTTCCCTGACATACTTTAGGAATTTATTGCGATATGGCATCTCATGGGAAGGAGCAGAGCAGCAACAGTGTCAGGTCAGACTCAAGGTTTTATACAGTAAGAAGATTAGGTACTGCCTTTAATAATGTACACTCCATGTGAGCTATTTTTCATCATTTCTTTGTAATGGCCCCTTAAATTTCATTGGTAACACTTTATGGTGAGGGTACATGGGTTAGCATGGATTTATGCATGTAGTACTTCATGAACTATCAGTAATGTGCAGGGATTAATAGTATCTCATTCATGATGTATAGGCATAATCTGCAACATTTTCCTTCAAAGAACAATGTGTAGACTCAAAAAGTGTGGGGGTAGCTGGGGGCCCCGTGAACCTGACCTCTGTATGTATTTCTCATTAATTAATTGTATTGTATTTAATGGATTTCTCATTTATCTTTCTGGTGCATTTACAAACCTGGTCTTACACATCCTACTAATTCTACCTTTAATTCAGGAACAGTACATTCATTTTACAAAAACAAAAACATTTTTTAATAAGGTTAGGTTTGGTTGTTTTTATTGTGCCATCAGGGAGATTTGTTGTGCAGCAAGAGTTTAAATGAAAAATACAATACAAAATGGCAACATAATCATCATCATCAACAACAACAACAACAACAACAACAACAACAACAATAAATAGAAAACACTAGACAAAAAATCAGCATGATTACTGGGTTATTAAAGGCATACTATGTAGGATTTCTCTTTAAAAGCATGGACAAAAAATGTCTTGCTAGTTTGAATTATTTCATGCTGTTCATGTAGCTGACTTCCTGTCTGGGTCCATCTGTTCTGTGCAGCTTTACACACCTTCTATCAAAAATAGACTGTTCTCCGCAGAGCAGAGACCAAGCTGCACTGCTTCTGGAGGAATCATAAGCATTGTCTAGAATGCTGCAATCAACTCTAGACACAGACAGAACCTGACACAGCCCTGCCTGCTAGAGTCAAGCAGTAAGGGACATCTAACATCATGGTATTATATATTATTATGGTATTATACAGTAACTATATCTGGTCATAATATCATTTTATGTTTGACCACTAATGAAATGTTACATTTCCTCATTTTAGGACATAATTCAGAGCCTGAACCTTAAGCAATCTCTGTCTGATAAGTACGGTGGCCCTGAGGTGCAAATCACACAAAAACACAACGGCAAAAGAGAAAACACAATGGCAAATCAGAAAACACAACGGCAAAAGAGAAAACATAACGGCAAAAGAGAAAACACAACGGCAAATCAGAAAACATAACGGTAAATCAGAAAACACAACGGTAAAAGAGAAAACATAACGGCAAATCAGAAAACACAACGGCAAATCAGAAAACATAACGGCAAATCAGAAAACTCAACGACAAAAGAGAAAACACAATGACATTAACATTGACCAAACGGGGAAAGGTAGGTACCCCTGGGCGATGTTGTAAACATATACTGGTAGGTCAAACTTTGAAGCAGTGTTTTTGTGCTTCACTGGATAAGACTGAGTGAGTGGAGTATTTCTTGTTCTTACTGGAGTGAGTTCGAACCCAGCTCAATACGATGTTGGCAAAAAAATATATTTTCTCCTTTTTTTGCTTTTTTTCATGGCTGTATGTAATGTAGCACCGCTGTTTAACTAATTATTGTCCAAACAAGGTTGTTTATGAGCGATACAGATTATAAACTGAGGGAAGACGTTAAAAATGAAAAGGTACTGAGCTGTATGTTCGTAACATCACCGAACGAATACTGCGGTCAAGTGAGCCGCCTTTTGTCTTCGCGTAGTCAAGCCAGCCGCACCTACATTTTGAGTGCGCCCTATTATGAAACTGACGGTAAATTCTCGGAGTCCACTGAGAGAGTCGGCGCTACTTTACAGTTTTTCACAATTGCTAAAACACATTTCTTGAAATAACCCATTTTCTCAAATCCTTAAACACAAATCCAAAAACTTAAACTACATTCACAAAACCCCAGACTTTTCTATCACAATCAAACTATCACCTCAAAACCAGTTATCCTGTGTTCAAAACCAAACAATGTGTTCAGATCGTAAACACAGCAAGTAAAAACATATTCACCTCAGAGCATTCATTAGACACTACATGAAATAATTTAGGACACAGCAACCAGGGCATGTAGTTAACAGAAAATGTTTATTGTAAATGCGTTTAGCAAAAAATTATCATAGTGAAAGTGATATCTACATTCAGCGCTTTCATAACAAAAACAAACAAAAAAAAAAAAAATGAAAATCACATTACTGCACAATCAAAGTCCCTGAGATTCATTCTCCAACATCATGTCTTTGTGTGGGGTCCAGCCAGAGGACCTCATCCACGTCACAGGTGATATTTTCTCCAGACAACAGGGGGAAAAACCCTCTGGTGTGCAGAACCCAGTCTTGACAAGACTCCATGTCAACAATGAGTGCTTCTTGTTGGGAGAAAAGATCAGTCCTTCCACCCTTATTTGGTCGTCTTTCAAAAATGCAAAGGGAAAATATGCACTTACTGTACTGTACAGACCTGTACAGCCAGTAAAAATAGTATTGTAATGAACATTACAGTACTTACAGTTCAGTATTCTGTACATCAAATGTTGTACAACGAGAAACAATGACCTGTTCTCTTCTCTGTGTCCTGATGATGCTGCCACAGAGAATCTGCTCAAATTGGGTTGGACTCTTTGTCCTGCCTCTCTCATTGTCATCCCATGAACAAGGACATGATGTACAGTAGTTGCCCAAATTTCATCAGTAATGATTGTTCTTGGTCTTCTTCGGCCTCTTCCTCGTCCTCTTCCTCCTCGTCCAACACCTCTCACACAAACTCTTCCTCCTCTGCCTCTCTGTATGTTTCACCTGGGCCCTCTGAACTGACTTTTATCCTGCCCAATTGGTCTGATCACATCATTAGAAACATGAGTGTTCAGTTTTGAGTTGTTGTGTGTAAAAGATGACAGCTGTGTTGAAGTTGTGTTCACATTTTGCTGCCAGTGTTTACAATTTTGCAGCACAAGTGTATCACAGTGTGAAATGTGTTTAGTGACTGAGAATGTGTTTAAGGTTTTGCAAAAAAGAGCAGATGAGTTTTGCAAATTGAGTCTAAGTATCTGAACAGTGTTTAAGGTTTGGCCAAAGAGTGTTTGATTCGAACAATTGGTTTAGGCCACTGAGAATTTAGTTCAGAGAATGGGGTTTAGTGTTTTAGCAATTGTGAAAAACTGTAATACGGAGCGAATTAACTTCCGGTTTTCAAAATAAGACGTCGGTAAATCAAAGGCAATCAATCAAGCTGATTTTAAGCCACTGGGTCACATGTCTAGAAGCTATTGAACGTAAAATTGGGGAATATGTTTAATATTCCCCAATTTATTTTAATTTTTACTGTACAGTAACGACACTCTGGTCCATAATTTCTGACAATGGTTGATACATTTGACTT
>JAJHUR010105986.1:1046-41098 GCA_027495735.1 Lutjanus campechanus
GTAAACAGGGACCAATAACCTTATTATAAATAACAGTCTCAAAATGGATTAACTAAATAATTGAGGCCTGAAAGGCCTTAACCATTTAACTAAATTAACGAAGATCGTGAAATCCGAGCACAGACTCTCTCAATCAGCTTTTGTCAAAATACACAAGTACATAAACAGTCACAGGCGTAGCTTTAAGAAAAATATGGTAATATTTATGGTGAGGGAGGGAGAGAGAAGGAAGAAGGGAGGAGGGGCAGGAAGTTGGACGTACCCACATGGGGCGGTGGTACGTTGAGGTTCCGGCCACAAGGAGTGACTGCGTTATTGAAAGATTATGTTATGAAAGGTATGTGGCTGATGGCCTAAGCCCACAGTTGCTTTTACCAAAGGGGAAAAGATAAAATAGTGGCGCTACACTAGGGAGTTGACTCACCATCTATGGGGAGCGAATGTGTAGTCAAACGTGTATAAGTGTGTAGGTGTGTGTGTGTGTGTGTGTGTGGTCAGTAGGAGAAAGGGGGACAGAGAGAAAGAAGAGTTGGTGAAGGCACAAGCAAAGAGGCAGCAAACACGAGGATCGTCTTTGATCACACAGAGACGCGGGGAACGGATTGAGGTCTGTCTGCCACGGTCACTGGCTTTAACACATAAAAAGCGATCTGCCGGTTTACACACCCCGACCATCGATCACTGGAGCGGTCCAGTGATGTCAGTTAAACAAACTCTTACACTAGTGCGGTGGCTAGAGACAGGCAGCAAGCGGCCAACACTCAACAAAAAGAGAAAACAATAACACTAAAATGTAACATTCAGCAGCACAACACTTTCAATAAAACACAGACTGCTAAGGGGTTAGGGGGTTAGGGTCATTGGATGAGAGCCCCCGGAACCCAGTGGTGGTCAGGCTGCAATGAGGCCATGTAGGCCTCAGTCGAGTTTTGAGGCCCAACAATATAAAAGGTATATAAAAGCATTTGAGAATCAACCAACCAAATTATTTGTTGATTTCACCAAAACTATTTTTTAGTCAATTAACTGATGAATTGACAAATCATTTCAGATCATCAAATCATTTTTATAGTCATACTTATCTCACAGGACTAACTTAGACAATTTGATTTGAGTCTTAAAGAAAATACAGGTTTCATCAGAACATTTTATGAGCTACATTATATAGACGTCAGCATTACGGAAGCGTATTGCTGCCACACCAAGAAAAAAAAATTTGATCAGTATCATGTTATAACGTGAAAAGTTTATTGTTCTAACAATATGTTTTTCACATTTTTACAATATAGTTTCACGTTATAACGTGATAGCTTATATTGTAAAAACGTGAAAAGTTTCACGTTATAACGTGATAAGTTTCACATTATAACGTGATAATTTATATTGCAAGAGCGTGAAAAGTTTCACGTTGTAACGTGATAACTTATATTGTAAGGGACCGTCTACAAATGTCTTCACTGAAAAGAAACAATAAACGATTATTCAATACCTTAATTTCTCTGAAGTGCAGTGCCACCAAACTCACCTCATACATTAATTGCATCCTAGTGGTCATACTACAGCATTTGCTTTGGAGAAACATGCTTTGACATATTTTTTGGGAAGTTTTAATGGGAATAATATTCAATAACTTCACTTTAATATCATGTTTTGTCACCAAAATCTCCCCACATATCAGTGGCCTTCTGCTGATTATACTACAACACTTAGTTTGGGAAAAGGTGCTTTTACATAATTTCTGGGAATTGTTTTTGGAATAATATTCAATAACTTCATGTTAATTGTGTGTAGTGCCACCAAAATCCCCCCACACATTAATGACTTCCTTCTGGTTATAGTCAGTGGCTCACTGACCTCCTGCCGGTTATTGTACAACATGTAGCTTGGACAAGTTTTTTTATACCTAATTGTCTTATTGTTGGTAAGATTAAGTATTGTGTCACTGAAAACTATATAACCAGCAGGAGGTCATTGATGTGTGAGAGATTTTGGTGACACAACATGTTATTAAATTATTATTGAATATTATTCCCATTAAAACTTCCCAAAAAATATGTCAAAGCATGTTTCTCCAAAGCAAATGCTGTAGTATGATCAGTAAGATGCAATTAATGTGTGAGGTGAGTTTGGTGGCACTGCACTTCAAAGAAGTGAAGTTATGAATAATCGTTCTATGTTTCTTTCGGTGTAGACATTTGTAGACGGTCCCTGCACATTTTTACAATATAAGTTATCACGTTATAATGTGAAACTATATTGTAAAAACTTGAAAAACATATTGTTAGAACAATAAACTTTTCACGTTATAACGTGATACTGATCAAAAAAAATTTTCTTGGTGTGGCAGCAATACACTTCCGTACAGCATAGCTTTAGATTGTTCTTAGAAATAAACAAACAAGTTCCAAAATGCAGATTTTCAGTTAAGAAATTTTAAAAATAAATAAGTGAGAACTTTATAGACAACATTTTTATGAATGTATTTACAGATATTTGTTCTGTAGACTGCAAACTGCATTGTGATTTCAACCATATACAGCTAGTGCACAGTGAAACCAGTATTCCTCAGGGACCAAGATGCTACACATAAGGTGCACTTAATTCGCAATCATGTAAGATGTTTGGTTGGTTCCAGTGTGTTCTGCGGGTCAGGCTCACATGCAAAGCCTGAAGATCTTTAGATAGAACAAGACCATGCAAAAATTATTTGATAGTGCAAAATACGGATCAGGCATATCTAATGCATGGCCCATTGCTGTCAAAACGACTTACACCACAGACCTGCTAAAGCCTGGTTTCCTGTAAAGTCTGTGGTACAGTAGGTCTGCCTGCATAAGATAGCAAATGGTGCACACACGTCTCCACAATCACAAAACACACAGGAATGTGGATTTATATTTTAAATTTCTGTAAAGTATAAATATTGAAATAAACAGTGTGCATGTGTGCCTAAAATTATTCTCACTAATAATGAATAAGGAATTATTATTGTACTTATAAAACCTAAAAAAATTTCAATAGATACCTGCAAAGATTATGAACATACAAAATGACCATATCTGATCGCGAGACCGATCAGAAAAAGGGAGAGAAAGGTGTGTGCTTCTGTCAGAGCCTGATGCTGGTTGTATATACTCATTGGGTTACCCATGCATAATTGTGTATCTTTTCCCTCAAACTTCAGAGCTGAGAGCTGACGTTCTGATTGATTTATTGCATGTTACGCCCAAAGTACACCCATGAATTAATTAATGCACTTATGCACAATTAATAAGGTATATCCAGCTGTGTGCTGTGGACAGGACAGGGCGAGATAACCCTGTGCACTCGTGGCGCAATATGGCAAAGGTGGATTTGGACACGACCATGTATATTAGACTGTAATGTGCGTGGAATAATGGAATTATACATGACTTTTCTTTGTTTTTGTGTTGATTTTAATTTTGTGTTTTGTTTTGATATCTATCAGCTGCCCAGTTCAAAAAATATAAAACACTAACAAAACCATATTGATTGTCCACTAGTAAATAAATAGGTCAACAGTGTTAATTGCACAGTGAAGCAGACTTTCCTTTCTAACATGTTCTGTATGTGTAGGTCCTACAGTCTCGCAGATGCGCTCATCGTAGCTGAGGCTAACAGTCCTCTTCAGTATCCTACCCAGGGTGTGGAGGTGCGACCCCTCAAAACGATCATCATTCCTGGTAACAGCATATCGAACACGTCACACAATATCGCAGAAACAGATTAAATATTTTGTCACCTACTTTTGGTGCTGCATATGCTATTTAAGTCTGTCACCACCACTCACTACCATCGTTCCATGTTGATATCCTCAGTAATTACTGCTCTCTTTCCATAGGTTTGGGTCTTAAAGAAGAAACAAGATCAAACCATATGGTAATTTCTTCATTGTGGGGGTTGTGTTGTGGTTGACATACCCATTTTTTCTGCCTAAACATTTTGCACCTTTTTTGTTTATTTTTTCCTGAAAACCATGCAAATGGTTTAACAGGTGTATTTGAAAGCAAAACTGGGGACTTTTGATGTTGCTGCTACAGTGGACAAGGTCTCTGTTACAGGAGTGGGAGAGAACCACATGATCCTGTCGAGTCCTCTTCTGCCTGCTCTGAACAGGCAACTGCAGTTTGTCACCTATACAAACACTGTGTTCCACCCCAAGACAGCAGATACAGGTAAAGAATACTATCTTACCGATCTATCTTATCTACTATCTATCTTGTGAATACTATCTTAATCTGAAAAGCAAAATGTCATTTTCAGTTTTCTAGACTGAATGCCTCCACTTCCTTGGCCTGCATCAGCTTGCCTCTGACAGAATTTGGCTCAGTCAGGCTTTCCAAGTTTTGGTTTTGGGTGCTTTCGGTCCTCTTAAGCGACAGACACAAATATCACATCAAGAAGAGGGAAGCCACAAAAAATATAGCTATATAGGTTCTATAGGTTACCTATAGTCACAGTGCTATTGCTTTACATATGATAATATATCCTATAATAATACTATTACTTCTGTACTGTACTATTTGTAATAACATCATAACAAAAAATTCAGTTTACTAGCACTTTGTTTACAGTTGATATTTTGTTTTGTTGCAGAATAGTGACTCAAATTACCTTCAGTTATGTATCACCATGACTAGATGTAAAGTAAATGAGCATATTTCAATCTGCATCAGTATTATTTTAAAATTCACTCAGTCACTCAATGTTACAAACTGTTCAGCATCCAGTACAGACTAGGCTGTTTTTGTTTCAAATAATAATCATTATGTGGAGAAATAATTGTTTGAATTCTTATAACTGAAAAGGATCTCATATTTGGGTTTGGGTTTTTTTTTAACCAAAAACAAGACAATAAAAAAGACGTGGGATTAGCATAAAGTGAGCATGTCTGTAAGGGGGAGACTCTTGGGCACCCAGAGGACCCATTTTCATTCACATATCTTGAGGTTGAAGATCAGTGGACCACTTTGAAAGTGACCATGCTAGTTTTTCCCTTGCCTGACTTTATTTTGTGTCCTTCGCAGCAAGCATGTCGTGGTTGGTACCAATGGATGCCTTAATTCCTCTAGCTTCATTGTTACCAGTATCTTCACTCTAGCTTTAAAACTGAGCCTGCTACTGCCACTGAAAGATGGAGAGAACAAAAGACAATAGATGGATAATTACACCTTTGCATGACAGTTATCTTAACAATGATAGAAATATCTATTGCGTCATTCCCTCCCCTGAAATCTGACACTTAAATTTACCTCAGCTGTTGTTTTGTTCTGCAGTTGAGTTTGCAACTGAACATCACCAGTCATTCTTCACCATTAAAGTTGGACATGGAACCATCCCAAAACTGTACTACTCTGGAGGCCAAACAGGTTGGTGAGCAGTTACATCATCATAAGTTTTATTTTTGATGCAAAGTGTCCAGTGTCACAGATGGTCACTTGATAGGGTACTTATTGTTCTTTATGTGTTTTTCATATCTACATAGAGTACAATATTAGTGCTCTTGTTACCATTGCCACCAAGACGTTTCTACGCTATGACAAACTCAAAGATCTCATCGACAGCATACGGCAGTATTATCCCACCGTCACCATAGTGATAGCAGATGATAATGAGCACCCTCAGCCAGTGATGGGGCCTCACATTGAACATTACATCATGCCATTTGGAAAGGTAAAGAAGTTTATGTCTCTATGTATTCTTAAGTACCATGCAGAAACTTTTTTATGTCTCCACGCCACCCACAGCCGTTATCCCATTCTTGTGAACGTAATATCTCAAGAACACCTTGAGAGACTTTCTTCAAACTTGGAGTCCACTTGGACTCAAGGATGAATTAGATTTGATTAGATTTTGGAGGTCAAAGGTCCCTGTGACCTCACAAACACGTTTTGATCCTTCGCTAAGCCCCGTCCTCTTTAGTTACTGTTGATACACCTGTCACTTGCAGTGATAACGGTGTTAGATTCAACATTAATTTTGGGAGTAATTGTTGAAACACCAGGTATTTGATTCCACAGAGACGTAAACTGAAGCAGGTTCTCATTTCTAGCTGACAACTGGATTTTGTTGGCTAAAATTATGACTCTCACTAGCAGATTTCATAAGTGTAACTGGCTAATATAAGCTAATGCTTATATTAGGTTCATCTCCAGCTGACTTCTCAGTGTTTCTGACTGAGGCTAAAGCTTCTTCTCAGCAAACACTGGTCAGATGATGAAATGCGACACATGTATGTATATGATAGAAGACAGAAATATGCTCATTAATGTGGGAAAAAGAAGGGCAGGGACTCGATTAGTGAAGCGTACCTTGATACTGTTACTTAGGCAGACAAGCCAGGCCATGATTGCCCCGAGAAGAGAGCTGGAATAAGAGCTAAGCTTACTCGGCATAGACCTAAGAGAGAGAGCCAGAGAGATGCATTGTCACTGGTCCTCCTTGATCATGCACCAGGTCACATCCTCCTTCTTAATTCCCCCATGTAACACATGCAGCTGGAGGGACTGTTACTGCAGCTACTAAGTTAGCATTTGTTTGGACATGCTAACGTTAACAGCTTACATTAGAGCAGGTAAAGACAAAATTTAATCTTGTGTGCTCCTGTGTTTTATGCTTTTGAAAGACTACAAAAAAGATGGCACAGACTATCACTCTTCTTAGAGCCTCATGCACACAGCTTTATCATGTAGAGAATGCAAAGGTTGTCAATTGTGGCAAAATGTCACATAAATCTCTGATAGGATGCCATCAGTGCTAGAGAGTAACTACTTACATATAACTGGTTACATGTAATTAAATTACAAAATAAATGTAATTGTAATCAGTTATAGTTGCTGAGAAAAAAGTACAGGGGGATTACATCTGAATATTCTTCATGGGTTGCCTGGTGGAGATCTGCACTCTTCTATTCTAGTTAAATAGTCCAGTTCATGAGTGTTGATGCCACTTGATCTGTACAGGGTTGGTTTGCAGGAAGAAACCTGGCAGTGTCTCAGGTCACCACCAAGTATGTGCTCTGGGCTGATGATGATTTCATCTTCACTGGAAACACCAAGTTGGAGAGGATGGTGGACATCTTAGAGAAGACCACTCTGGATCTGGTGAGATGCATTTGCAGATACAGTACATTGTGTGTGGCAGATTTTTGACGCCCACAGTAGATTATTTTATAAATCAATACTACTCATTTTAAAGTACACAATGAATATATTCAACTCCTTCCTCTCTGCTCTGTCTCACCTGACACCCCCTGTTGGATGCTGGGTGGTTTTATATTGTTTTAATAGACTTGTTAAACATTTGCTCTAGGTGCCGCTGCATTATAGATCAACTTTATTTTATGAGAGAGAAACATTTTTATAACTGCCTGAGATTTGCAATCTATAGACATCCACAGACACTTGATAATTTCTCTGGTGATGGCTGGAGCCATCCTCAGATTTTTATTGTTAACAGAGCTTTTTGCCATCATTCTCAGATCTTTTCATTCAAGATGATTGAAGAGATAGTTTGGATTATGTGATGGAGGGTTATATTAGGTACTTATGGGCAGTCATGTTCTTTTTTACAGCAGATGCAGTTGGCACACCCCCAGTTTGGAGAAGCAGAGAGCTAAGCAACAAACTGCTGTGTGTTGGTCAGCAACTAAAAGTATTTTAGCCACTTAAAAAATCCACCTAAATAAATCCATCTTAGTTTAAGCTATAGTTCAAATAATTTCACTGCCATACTTTGACACCAGGCAACCTTTTTCTATCAAGAAACCTTTGTTATATGAGCCAAAATTGCTCTTTCCAAACCAACCAACTCCATAGGCAAAATCAGTAATTTTACTTCACAGAACATGGGAGTTGCTGGTCTGCCATGACCTCTATCTGTGAGATACTTTGTGTTGCTGTGTGACTGGTGAATCTAAAACAATCAATCAGAAGTCAATAAGACAAACTAACAGATCGAGGCATTGGTAGACCAGCAACTCCAATATTCTGCAAGGTAAAATAGCTGATTTTGCCTATGAAATATTGCTCAAGAGAGCAATATTTGGTGTGTGTAACAGTTGTCATACAAACAGAGAAGGCAGTCTGGTGGCAAAGTAAAGCAGTAAAAATATTGTACTTTAATATTTAGATGGCTAAAATACCTTATATTGCTGATCCTGTCAACAGCAGTTTGTTGCTTAGCTTCTGTGCTTGTGCTCCTCTCTGCTTCTTCAAACTGGGAGGGAGGCAGACTACCATCTACTGAGGGTAATACACTGACTACTGATAAACTGATAAGTAGCTCATACAACCCCACTTCAAATATTCAGAACTATCCCTTTAATATTTTTGCTGTCTTAATGACTTCAGGTTGGTGGTGCAGTGAGAGAGGTGACAGGTTACACTGCAACATACCGTCACACTATCTCAGTGGAAGAAGGGGGAGAGAAGGGCGACTGTTTACACCTCAGAAAGGGCTACCACCACATCATCGAGGGATTTCCCAACTGTGTGGTAGCTGATGCCGTTATCAACTTCTTCATGGGGAGGACGGACAAGGTGCAGCAGGTGGGCTTCAACCCCCGCCTGGCACGGCAAGGTCATCTGGGTGAGTCTCTAATATCTGCTAACGAACGTGTTAGCTATTTACATGAGCTATGCACAGCTCTGGTGACACTGTTGAGTTGCTTCAGACAGGAAAGATGCAATAGAAACAAACTTAGGGGAAATCCAAGCAAGGATTGCTCAAAACTAAATTTTCTTCTGACACTGCAGAGTTCTTCATCGACGCTCTGGGCTCCCTCCACATTGGCTCCTGTAGTGACGTCATTGTAAGCCACGCATCAAAGATCAGACTACCATGGAGTAAAACAGAATCAGAGAAGGCCTACGACAAATTCCGCTATTCATCTTCCAGTGCTAATCATAATATTTATGACGAAAACTTCTATTTCAAGAACAGGTTCAAGTGCATGACCAGTAACTGAAAGCTGGACTTCCACATGTTTGTTTGCTGCATGTTTGAAAAAGGGAAACTATTTTTATTTTCAGGTAAAGTGACGATTTTTACTGCTGTTAAACAGGCTGTGTGGACAGATTTTGTTCTGTGAATAGATAACGAGTCTTTGATAGAAACACACAGTGCTTCTTAACATTTTCATGTTGTGACCCCTCAGAAAAATCAGGCTGGTGTGCGTGACTCCATGACCCCCGCCGTCCATCTTATCATTAAAGATTAATCTGTCGATAATTATCCTGTCATAAGTTTGTCCGTTGAAAAACAGGTCCAAACATGTCCTTAGGTTCAAACAGGTGGACTTTTGAAGTTTTTCCCGTATCAGTTATTTTCATTATCGATCATTTCCTCGATTAATCAATCCGTTAATCCTGTCACAATCTTGTCAGTTGAAATATAGGTGTAAAACATGTCCATAGATCCAAAAATGTGGACCTATTTTTCAAGTCTTTCCTGTAACAATTATTTTCATTATCAATCAATCTGTTGATCATTTTTTCCACTATTTAATTAGGTGTTTGGTCCATAAAATATCATAAAATCTTGACCAGTGTCAATGTTGAGGTCCTCAAATGTCGTGTTTTGTCCAGAACTCAAAGATATTAAAGCGATACTCCACCCAAAAAGGAAGATTTACTCAATATCTACTCACCCCTGTGCTGATGAGAGGATGAGTGGAGATCTCCAGTTCACAAAACACTCCCGGAGTCTCAGTGGAAAACAGTGTTGCAGCTAAATCCAGTACAATTAGAGTGAATGGTGACCCAGTTTAAAACGTAAAAAAGAGAACACAAAGAGAACACAAAATGTCTCCATCCTGCTTGTGTGGTGTAATCCAAGTGTCCGTGAGCCGCGACATTAAAATTTAACCGCAAAAGACGAAATGTCAACTGTAGCTGTAACATTAGTGGTTATTGTTTAAATTAATTTACTTATGAGCTCTATCACGCCGGTTTGTGTATTGATTTTCTCTCAAAACACAAATGTGTGAATACATTTTCTATTTCCTTTAGCAAATCAGAATTTCTATTATCCATCCTACTGCTTGTTGGGAATCTCTAATCTAAACCAATGAGACTGTGTGCACAAGTTCATTTAAAGCTATTGAATGTACCTTATCTAAAACATAATATTAAATCATGCCAACACCTTAAAATAAAACAAATAATAGAGAGTCTAAAGTCTGATCACAGTTGCACCTGTAGTTCTTGTTACAACATTTAAGTAATTATTTATATATTTATGTTGATATTGGTATTTTCACGCACAGGTAGGTTATATCACTGATACAATTAAGATTAATTGACTATTTTTTGTTGAGTTTATTTAATGTATTTTCTTTTTTATAGACATAGGTTGTGAAAATTAAATAGTGCCATTTATTTAGCTAAACCTATATGTATGCATCTCAAATATTAAAAGGTCTCTGTATGTCAGTCATCAGCATTATGCCGTCCTGAAATTGGAATGTTGCTGTTTTGATAAAGAAATGAGCAGCCACATTTGAAATAGAACTCACAGACTAAACAGAAAAGCTCATTTTTATAGTAGTTATTACTAACTATCTATTGATAATGGTTTGTTACTCAGGGAACACATATGTTGAAAAAATGTTTTTGAATGTTGTGATAGATGCTGTACTTGTGCAAAATGACAAAGCAGTGTAAGCATGTACTGATGTGCCAGTAAACTGAATGTAAAGGTTGTAAATCGAGTCCTGTTGTACAATTTGTACTTCAGAAGTGAAGAAATAATACAATAAAGCTCATCATGCTGTGGATAATAAATATACTTTTGAAGACAGACTGATGCTGAATTCCCCTTTTGCCAAATACATGAAATGTGAAAACCTGTGCAGTATTTAAAATATATTTAATATTTATTTTTTACTTCACATATCATCTCATCATTCCCCACATTTTGGGGGAATGATGATGTGTCTTGCTGATGACCCGCTGGTGGTTGTGGTTGCTCCATCTAGCCCTTCCTCATTTCATATCATTTCTTAATACTGTAACGTCCTCCTTTACCCAGAAAAGTTCTACAACATCCACCTAAAGATTTTTTTTAACTTTATTCCCTTTATCCTGTGCACATTGAGTTGTACATACTCACATGAAATCATTATAACTCAACTTCTGTGCTGTTTTTTTTTTTTTTTTGAAGATGTGTTATATGTCTACAGTCTTTCTAGAAGCACATCAGCATAATTGCAGAATTGTTCTTTGAGAGCTCTGGTGACTTTCGTCTGTAGCAAAGCTGATTCAAAGGTCCAGTGTGTTATAGTTATGGGGATTTATTGGCAGAATATGGCAGAAATGCTATATAATAGTCCTAAGTATGTTTTCATTAGCGTATAATCAGCAGAAAAAATGAATCATTTTGTTTTTGTTCCCTTAGCCATTTATATCTAAGAGGGTGCAGATCCACTTCCACAGAGGTCACCATGTTTCACTGCCATGCTTCTCCAGTAGCCCAGAACAGACAAACAGAAACACTGACTCTAGATACAGCCTTTGGCATTTTGTGTTACTTTCATGGTCATTGTAGATTCTCCTGCATGCTTGGAAGGAGAAAGTAAAACAGCCGGCAATCTGCAAGCTCACTGCTAGATGCCACAAAGTCCACTGGTCCTTTAAACCAGTAAAAACTTTGATAAATTGCACTTGAGTTTGGTAACAATAAAGGTCCCTTTGCAGTAAGTATTTACAACATGTTTCACTCATTGTTCATTTCAGTCTTTAAAGACATGAATGAAGTGTAAACTTTGTAACCACTGAGAGCCTGGGAGGTTTGTCAGTGATTCACTGAAATTAATTTATACCATCAAATAAAAGAACATCGAGCAGTTTCAGCACAATGGGGTGAGAGATTTAGTACAGGTTGTAATCCCGGAATACAAGACAGAGGTTTAAGATCTCAGTGTTTACCAAACATTTCAAAAATCTCTTTACAAACATTTCCTCATAACTTTTTAATAAAAAGGACAATCAGAAACACTGTGAATTTGCGGCCCTTCAGAAACCTTGCATTTATTACTGTATTTTGAAAACATGGGGTTAAATATGCAGCTCTGACTTTGCTGGATGAGCTTTGACAAACATCTTCTCACTCATCATCTGAAATTAAAACTGAGTCTGCCTCCCAAAGCAAGGTAGTCCATGCCCTCTTCTGGGGCAAGCCGGCTAGTATCTAGCAGTCAATTTTTAGAGCTCAGAAGCCAGCAAAACCTTTTCTACTGGAGAGCAAACATAACCGTGCTTTCGGGATGATAAAGCAATTTGCACGTACCTAAAAAAGTGACTTGTGAGAAGGTCACACTTTTGGTTGAGCTATTTAGCACTAGCACTGGCCACTAAATTCTGTACTGTGGGGGTTTTGAAACTGTGGTCTTAGAACCAACAGGGGTGTTTAAGTTAGTTGTAGGAAGTCCCCAGCAAAAGGAAGAATAGAATATTATGTCTGTCACAGTTTTTTAAGTTTGAATACAAGGGAAGAAAGTGGCTGTTTTGATTAATTGTAATTAGTAACCCTAGTTTGATCATTGACCTATGAATATGTATATATATATCTTCAAACCTAAAAATATTTAAATAATAATAATCTCCTTTCAAATGTGGGCTCTGTGGACCAATGTGCATCTATTGTGGTGGTCTTGGTGAACTCCTGCTGTGCAGCACAGATAAGCCTACACATCACAGACCACAACAAATCCAGGGAAAATCCTGAGTCTGTGTTTCCTGCACCTTTAGTCTAATTTACAACATTTTACAAAGAGGAACTAGATCCAGAGGGAGTGTTTTTAAAAAACTGCATCATGACCTCGCTTTGTGTGAGTGTGTGTATGAATTGCATGTTGTGACTGGCTGATTTTTATCAGTGGTGAGTGCCTCCACCAAAAAGCACATGACAGATAAACAGAAGGGAGCTGAACTGTGGCACAGTACAGACCGTGCACAAATCGGGAAGTAGATCCTGACTGATTCTGAAGGTGTACACAAGCGTTTCAATCTAACGTTGAAATCGAGGTTGTCACTGTGACTGTGCTGTGTGCCTCTATGAGGAAGTTCATCATGTTTTGCATGTCATCATAAATTGCAACAGATATGATGACTGAAATGAGAACATGAACACTAAACAGCAGTGGTACAAAATAATTAATGAGCTGTAGTCAATGGTGACAGACAAATTATTTTTTGTTCCTTTTTTGAATTGTACAAGAAATGTTTGTCATTTCAAAACATAATTTTTCAAGTCAAGACAGTTACACTTCGTGTTAAAACTGTGAAGTATCATATTGTGAAAATACATAGTGAGGAAGACTACACATCCAAAAGTCTAAAATATATTATATAACTAAACTATGTTGTAAATGTTTTCTGTCTTGTAGAATTATTTTTTAAATTGACAAACGACATGTGTAATTTGTGTCACAACAGAATCCAAAAATAATTTTTCTCACGCCATAGACTTCCATTCATATTTTTTCTTTTTCATTTCATTCATATTTAGGTCCCATTGAGCACTGGAAGGGGTGTGACTTAGACACTCCATAAACAACAGTAGATATTTAACTTTTGCTTGAGTATTATATAACTTTATAACTTTGACTCCACTACATTTCACATTGACATATTGTGTTTTTTACACCACTGCGTTAATTTGACAGATATAGTTAATAATAAAGATTTTTTTTAACAGGGGAAAGGGGACACCAAACGCTGTGGCTGTATTCTTCAACATTTAAACATGTACATCTTTGTAAAACACAGCAATGTAATATGCAAATATCCACAGTCCAACAGATTTACCCTATTTATTTCATAATACCTCTTGCATCATATGCTGCCAACACACTACTGGGAGTTATTTATTTTTCTTTGCTTTACTTAGTGAATATATACATGTTCTTTTTTGTATTAAATGTATGTATATATTTGTTTTTAACTTTTCTTTTTGTCATTGTTTTTGTTTGTGGCTGTTGTTCAGATTTGTCTCTTTTCTGGTGTGTGTGTGAGCAAGAGGGTCAAAGTTAGAGATGCCATGTTATGAGGAAGCATTCATGTGGTGCATTCCAGGTGGTGTCGAAATAATCAGAAAAAAATATTCCTGACTAGAAAAATTCACCATGAGTGTCCCTTCTACTCAGAACAACAATTCAGAAAATTTAGACATGAAAATTAGATTAAGAAATACAGCAGAGAAGAATAAATATTTAGTTGATTAATTCACAAATTGCATATCAATTTTTTGGTCACGTGATTTTTAATTAGATTGTAACCAGTAGCTGCTGCCCAATTACACTGGCCTAGATTAAATTAGAAGTGTTATATTTTAGCATTAACCCTGACAACCTAACAAGTCAGGTTAGGGCATACTAAGTCTTTTTCTGGCATACTAAATAGTGTGGTAGCACAGTCTGTCGCTACAAAGTCACGTGACCCTTCATCCAGGATGAAGAACCTGCTGAAAGACTGTCATTCCTAAGTTTCACCACAAGATGGAAACAAAAGATCAGATAAAAATATCACACAAGTGGAAAAAATCCTCTTCTTTGTCGTGAGGCAGCAAACACTATCATTTTTAGTAGTAATAGCAATCTGTAATAGTATCTGTTGAGGTAGTATAGTTGTGCTGTTAGTATCATTTACATTTACATCAGGTTAGAGTACATTTTAACACTTACTGGTTTATCTGTTTCTATACAAAATAACAGAAATGAGAAATAATAGAAACTACTTTATGTTTTACCCTTTCTACTTCCCATTCCACTGTAATCTACAGTGTTTTTATTTTGTTCCATTTGTTTTTTGTGTTGTTACAGTTGGCTTTGTCAATAAATCACTGACCTCCCTGATCGAGTTTGCAGGATTACTTTTTGGATATGTGCCTGTGTGTGTGTGTGTGTGTGTGTGTGTGTGTGTGTGTGTGTGTGTGTGTGTGTTCATGTTAGTGGGTCTGCTGGTAGAATCTGGCTTAGTAAACATTTGGCCAGAGCCTTGTGTACCATGTTCTAATTGAAGTGGACTACTTCTTGCCAATTAGTGAAACACTCCTTTAGCTTTAAAGCGAAAACCCAAAGGGTACAGTGTCTAGAGGCCTCTTTGAAATATGCACTGGAAAAAATTAATAACTTGGCTATCCAACATCAAGCAAGGAAATAATTAGGTTTTTTGTCCTGGTTTTGAACTCACACTACATATAGTTTTATCAGGTCAAGGTAACAGGATGATGATGAGGAGCAGTGGGAGGAAAACCTTTAAGTGTTGGACAGCAGAGGGCAGCGTGTTGATAAGGTAAGACATCACATTCAATTAATGTCATGGCATTTACAGCTTTTGGTAAAACACACCTTAACAAAAGGGTTTGTCAGACCTGTTATGTAAATTCAAAGAGGCTTTACTGGCATGACCATAACAAAATACGCTATTGCCAAATGACTGTACAAAACTCTTTATGTATAAAGCGGACACAGTGGGTCAAAAAGTTTTATCTAATGTAAAAGCAAATTCATGCATTTGGAGGTGTTTGCTGAGTGTAGTCTGCATGTTGCATGTTGAATGAACCAGAATTCTTCAGGACTGATGGCCTGTGGTCTTACTTTTCCAGTTTTACTCCTTCCTTTGTCTCTGTTGTCATTTGAATCTTGTGTGTTTCATTTTTCATCATTTTTCAGAACAGACACACAGGTCTACAGCTCACGAAATACAAAGACTGCTCTTCTTCTCTCTTCGATATCTGACAGAGAGGCGTGCTTCACATTCCACACTGTTTCTCCCTAAAATGTATTCATACTTAATAACCACAGAATAAGCACTGAGGTTTAAAAAAAAAACAAAAAACAAGTTCACTAAAATACACTTAATTAAAGTATACTTAGTGTACTTCCATGTAAACATGATTAACATACTAAAAATGTGCTATTTTAGATGTACTAACAACGGACATAGAATGCTATTAATATATCACCAGTGCTACTAAAATACTGAAATACAATTCGGTGTACTTAAGTGTAGTGTTTTGAGACACCATTAAGCTGCTCTTAAATATACTAATTACTTAATGTTGTACTTTTTATCCACTGAAGTACATTTCAATCAACTTTTCAGATAACTGTTACTGTGCTTATAATTTATATGAAATATATCGAAATGTGTGGATAATAATTAGAAATAAAAGTGATCTGAATTTGAAATGTTTTTCAAGTGCACTTAAAATAAATAAACTATACTTCAGCAACGTAGCCATCACAGGTACATGCAGGCTGTGTGAGCTTTAGAGTGCACTTTTTGTAAGCGTATGAGCATACTTGTAGTATCGTTTGTAAGCTTAGATTATATTTCTAATACACTAAAGCATACTACTTTTCTACTTGGATGTAGAAACATATGCACCAATTTGTTAAATTTAGTTTTGATTCACAGAGAAGTTCTGTTTTTGGAGACATATTTATTGTCACAACAGCCAGTGGATGGCACAGTGCTGACAAATACCTTGTACAGTCATTCATAAAATATTTTGTGCAGTCTCTCTGGAGTTAAAAGACATTAACATGTTAAAGCAGGATGGGATTTACTGTACACAGATGCACATACAAGCACGTTTCAAAAGATATAAATATACAAAGTATTTTAACAAACTATTCAGTGCACTTAATATTTATCTGCATTGCAAAACAAGAAACAGAAAGTAAATAAATATTACTATAGTAATTTTCCAGCATATATGACAATAAAGAATAGAACAACTGTTAAACAAAATAATATGTCACATACAGTATTATAGTCAGTCAAAAAATTACATATTTATTTACACTAAATATATGATGAGATTGCCTGATGTGGAGTTATGTATCTGTTTGATTTAAACACTTCTGATATAATAACTAATAGCAGATTGAAGTGTGCCAGGAGTGAGCCCAAAATCTGCAAGAAAACTGGTAACACTGTACTGTAAAAATTACAGTAATTCATAACATAGTGCTACAACAAGCTACTGCTTCTTTGAAATGCTGGTATAGACAGAGTACAGTCTGCACTAGGGGTGTCAAACTCATTATGGTTCATGGGCCACATACAGCTCAGCCTGACCTCAAGAGGGCTGAACCAGTAAAAACCACTGAATGATGCCATGTAAATAACTGCGTAATAAATGTTTTCATTTTTTAGTAGAAAGAAGCACAAGTACATTCTGATAACATTCACAATTAATGAACCATGCATCTCCAAAAGAGGTGTTAACAGCTGTCTTAAGAAAAACAAATGCAAATTCAGTAATATCTCAGTTTTTCCACTTTCAACCAGTCTACTGTCATTACATGTACATTACAATGTACAGAATACAATGGATCTATACAAGTTATCTCTTGTTTTACATAGTATTTAAAAATCAAAAGTTTTGGCAGTGCTTTATTGTTTTAAGATAGATGTCTTTAACAGATTATTTTGTACTGAAGCTGCTGAGTGACAAATATTTTGCACATTTTTCAATATCTTTAACTATGACCACAGTAAGTATTCATTGCAGAGAGCTGTATTAAGGCCTGGAAATAGTAAGTATTTTCTGCAATTTTTTACACTTTGCAAAGTCATTTGTTTGACCAGCTTGGACCCTTTGGCAAGCTGGTTCTGGCTGCAGGCCATATGTTTGACACCCCTGGTCTGGACCAACTGCTGGAGTGCTGCTATACAGCTGACAGACATGGTCTCTGCTTATAAAACGGAAGTCCTGATGGCCTCCTGACATTTCAGTCACACGCACTTGGCTGATGGAAGCATGACTCATCACCGTCCTCCTGTCTCATACCCAGACAGTCGTGGTGTTCTCTGAAGGCTTTTCCTACAGCAAACAACAGCAGCATCAGCATTTGTTTACGACAATGTAATTAAAAATCAAAGCCTTCTGTACATTTGTGAACATTTCTGCTTTCTAGCTTACCTTCTGCTGTTGAATATACATCACAGCATCATGAACGGTGACGAAAATATGTTGAGGGTTCATGTAGTTCATAAGACCACTTGAAGTGAGAATCTTGAGGACGCTCTCTAAAGGGATAGAAATCATTGATCAATATGCACTATATGCAAGTCAATTTTTCACAAATGTAATGAGTATTTATTATCACATCTAAAGCAGAGAAGATAGAAGAGAAAGCTCGTCCTATTGTTCTATGTTTTCTTTGTTGAAAGCCTAACCAGAGACAAGGATTGCAAATTAGCTATGTGGTTATATGTCCCACATACATTGCACTGTTTGCATTTTTATTTCATGTAGCATGTATATGTATCGTCTCTGTTAAATAAATAAATAAAATAAAATTTTAATTTTGTCCATAAAAACAACTTATTACAATTTATATTTACTTTTATTGTTAGACCCCTTCATATTAATTATGACAGAAGTACAAAGAGTGAGAAAGTCCAGAAATGGAGGAGGAGAGCTGGATGGATCAGTCAAACACAGGTCTTTCACCCAGGAGACCACGGTTCATGTCTCATGTTGTCTACATTACGCAAGTCACTTGGGTAACATAGCATACTTAATTAGCATACTTTTAATCCAAACCATGATCTTTTCCTCAGCCTAATCAAGTACTTTTGTGCCGAATCCTAATCCAGATTTGTTGGTATCTAAACCTAATCAAGTAGTTTTGGTGGTGGTCTGGTTAGTCAATTGGTAGAGCATTCACCCCATGTACTGAGGCTGTGAGTTCAGCTGTGGGTTCAACTCCTGCATGTGGCCCTTTGCTGCACGCCTCTCTCTCGCCCTTTCCTGTCCTATATAAGTAAAGGCATAAAATCCCCCCAAAACATTTTTTTTTAAGTTGCTTTGGTGCTTAACCCTAATGTAGTAGTTTTGGTGCCTAAATGTTAACAAACTGCAACATGACTTACAAAACACTCTTAAGATTCTGTACATCTGTCGCTGCCAGTAGCCTCCAAAGGTCATATATGTCATTTAGTTAGGAGAATGTGTTGACAGAGAAAACAATTAGGAAGAGAACAATTTGGATACATAAGCCTTACCATTGCAGTTTGCCAAATATACATGAACTCCAGCCTTTTGACATTCAGTACACATCTGCAAAAAACAAAACAAACAAAAGCAATGCATGAAGAAACGTAGAGACCCCTTGACAGCGATTTTTGAGGCATAATGTCTTACTTAAGCAGACTGACCTGTATAAAGAGTCTTGCTCCAGCAACATCAACAAATATCACACTGCTGCAATCAATTAACACTGCCTGAACATCACCCTCAGATGTTTCTATAGAAAAGAAATGAAAAGGAAATTAAAGGAAAGCTTGCCTTGACACTGTCTGCAGTACAAAATGTAATGCTTGTCATCTGTAATAGTAAAAATGTCTGCTGTATATGTCCTTGATAAAAAATGAGAACATCTGTAGTTTCTGGTTTTTGGAGCTATGTGTATATTGAGTTTTGTCCACACAGAACAACAAAAACATTTTTATAACTTACCAGATTTAAAGAACTCATTTTCTGAAGAAAATGATGTGTTTGCAATGCCTCTTTCCTAAAGAATGATTGAAGCAGAAAAAATCGATTTGGCACTGAAATTATATTTGATTTTACAGTGTGAACTCAGCACTCGCAGTAGTCATACCACAGTGTTGACGGTGGCCTCCCTCTCCCGTTTCTCCAGGGCTTTCCTGGCCTTCTCCCGGCTGCGGATCTTCTCTGGCGTCAGGCCCAGCAGCCTGCTCACCTCCTCCCTGAAGAAGTTACGGTTGCCATAATAAATAGGCCCGTTGTAAGTCAGGATCTTCACTCCAGGCACCTCGTAACACTGAAAGAAAATCAAGATTATCTGGCTTTATTAGGATAAGGTGCATCGTCCCTGAGATTATGATTAGCACGTTTGCAAGCACATTTATTTGCATGCATATTAAATAAAAAAAATACAAATATTAAGCAGTCAGAATGTCCCCTCACCTTGCTGTGGTTCTCCAGTGGTCTGTAAATTTCTGTGTTGCTGGCACGACCAAGCACTGAACAACCTGCCCTGTTGAACCATGAATCAATACAGATATAAAACTCTCAATGTAATTGAATTTATACTTTGTTTCTGGGGCTTTAGAATTACTATAAGACACAGTTTTACATAGTTTTTGCTGCAGATGAGTGCAGCCCTAACTCTTTGATGGACATGGCATTTCTTTCAAACAGGAAAGAGCAGTCTGGCAAGAGCTCTAGCCAGACTGCATCATATTTGTGCAGAGGAAAGTGGAAAATGTACCTTTGTGTGCGGCAGATGACAGTCATCATAGAGAAAACCACCCCGATGGCTAGGCCAAGGTCCACGTTAAGTACCACTACAGACAGCCAGGTTACCACCCAAACCATCTACACAAAGACATGATCACAATAACTTATTGTCATGGCAGGATATAACAATTATGTAACAATGGAAGCATGAAAATTATGCCTAATTCCAGCCAAGCAATCAGTGTTAAAGGGGAATCTCATGTGCAGCCTTTGCTCAAGTTTTGTTAACCCAATAAATGTCCTTACAAAGTCTAGCTTGCTGATTCTCCACATCTCAGGTAAGTCCTGGAACTGCAGGAACATCTGTCTGAGGCTGGTAACGTTGATGCATGCCAGTACTGCCTGGAGGGAGAGATAAGGGTTGAGGTGAATGCACTTTCCTTGGCTCTTTCTCTTTGACATGCTCATACAGATACACACACATACAGTAAACACACCTTGGGTAGGAAGTAGAACAGTGGGCCAATCAGCAGCAGGACAATCAGAACAACCAGACTAGTGAATAAGCCAGAGAGCTGCAGGAACACATATGACATGTATGTGGATTAGAGTGAATAAATCCCCAGTCTGTACTTATTTGGCTCTGTAAACTTTAGGTACATTCACACACATAACTGAACAATAATTATAGATGAAAATTCAACACTTTGTATTTATTTGTTAAAGAGATAGTTGAGATTTCTTTGAAGAGGAGTTGTATGACATATTTATCCATAGTCAGTGTATGACCTACAGTAGATGCCGGTTGGTGTGCGCACAGTTTGGAGAAGCAGAGAGGGGCACCAGCATGGAAGCATGGAGTACTGGTGTAAGAAGCTAAGCAATACAGTACACTTCTGTGGAAACAGCAAAACATATTTTAGCCACGGAAAAAAATCACTGTCAGGTTATGTGTATGCTATATTTAGAATGTTTTCACCACTTTACTTTGCTGTCAAACATCCTTTTCTTATATAAGCCAAATATCACTCTCTCCAGAGCCACCAAACTCCTTTGGCAAAAACAGTAATTTTACCTTGCAAAACACTGGAGCTGGAGAGAGCAATATTTGGCCTATATAATAGCGGTTTCCTGCCAGAAAAGGCTGCCTGACAGCAAGTTAAATCAGTGATAATATTCTAAATATTGTGTACGCTTACACTTACATTGATTTTTTTCAGATAGCCGAAATATGTTTTGCTGCAGACCCTCTCCAACGCAGAACATTGGTTACCTTCCTACACTGATAATCCTGCTGCTTCTCCAAACTGTTGACTTCCATGTACTGTAGCCTAGGTGATACACTGACTATGAACAAATACCTCATACAACTGCATTTCAAAAATCTGAATGATCCCTTTAAAGCATCAGTTAACATAATAACTTAATTTAGTTCTTAAGTCCTTAAATTAGTTTACTCAATAGACTGAATACTTTTGTTCCTTGGTGTGATCTTTCTGTACCTTTAATACAAAGAGCCTACCAGTGATTTGTGAGTGTGACACCATAGAAGATGCACAGACGTTACTGTATATCAAGTCCACTACCTGTGTGTGTCCTCCAGCACTCTCCAGTATATTAGTAGTGGCCAGAGTGGCTGAGCTGGGGAAGCAGGTGAAAAAAGACGACACAGTGTTGGAGACGCCATGAGCCAAGAGCTCCTGAAATAAAACACAGGTTCAACACAAATCTTTAATGGATTTGTGATTATCATCAGCAACAACATTTCAACAAGCAGCTGTGACATTCGCACACTTTACCTGGTTGGGATGTATGGAATATCCATGTTTATCAGCATAGATCATCGCCAGTGAGACAGACACAGCGTAACCAACAAATGTTATAGCTACTGTGTCTCCAGCAATCTCAGGGAAGGTGTGGAAAGCAGGCATCTGTGGCCTCGGGAATCTAGGAAAATGAGAATTAAAAATCAAGCTACTGGATGCTACTTGAGTAGTTTAAGTAGTTTTTTTTGTTGTTGTTGTTTGTTTTTTTTAAATCTAAAAAATTACCCAGCTGGGATGTGGCCAACTATCTCGATGTTGTAGGCAGAGTCCAGTGAGGAGGCGTAGGCCACACCTGTAGCAATGATCACCTGAAGAATGAAGTACAAAACAATGACTTATTACCTGTTCATTATATTAGAAATAATAAATGTAACATTCATTAATCCAGTGGACTAACTGTGAGGATCTCCACAGGGATAGGTGTACGCAGGCGCTGCCGGTAGCGCATGTTTATCTCCTTAACTGGCACCAGGACAGCAAAACACACCAAGGAGATCAGCAGCTCGGCCATGTTGGTGTGAGGAAGGTTCTCCATCACTGACGCTAAAGTCTGAAAACACAAAGTCAGTGAGCTATGAGCAAACAGCACCAAATAATAACATGTTGTTGTTGTTCTTTGGAATACTGTCAATTCAAAACCTTTTTTAACTCAGAGAGATGCCAAAACACTCACTCACCTTTTTATTTCTAGCCATTTAAACAATTGTCATTCCTTTTTTACTGGATTACCTAAAATGAAAGCTACAGTATGCTGCAGCCAGTCTTACTAAAACTAAACCAAAACAATGAAAATGGATCACATTACCGCACTGCTTAAGACTGCACTGGTTACCTGTATCTTTTAGAATTGATTTTTTTTTTAAATTAAAATGAAAGACCTATCTTTTTAGGTTTTAATTTAAAATCTTGAGTAATGCTATAACCTTAGTTTTTAAGCTTCAGTCATTGTTTTTTATATTATTTTCATCCCTGATGTTTCTATTATGACATTCATACTTTTATTCATCAATTTTCAAGATTTCATTGCTTTATTAATGTAATTTTTATTGTTATTTTTATTTTTTTCAAAACCTTTATTGTATTGTTTCTTGTCTGTGATGTTTTAACTTTGAGTTGAGTTGAGACGTCATCGTTAGACATCGCTTACCTTGAAGAGGGAGAAGGTCCCAGTCTGACGAGGGAGCCGCAGCCCCAGAATGCTTTGCAGCTGTGAGATGGTAACATGGAAGGCAGCAGCACTGGTGAAGGCCTTCACGATTGGCTCTGACAGATAGGTGGACAGAAAGCCCAGCTGAAGGCCAAACATGCAGAGCTGGAGCACAAGAGATTAGCATAAAATTAAGAGCTGTATCAAGGAATCAAGTCTCAGTTACATTATTATTTCCTTTTGTGATTTTGTGTTTAATTCATACTTCTCCGTCCATCTGTCTCACCATAATAATTCCTGAGAGGAGCGCTACAGCTGAGGCCACACCAATCCTCTGAGCCTCAAACTCAGCTGCTTCAGGTGAACTAGAGTTCATATCCAGAGGAGTGGGAACCAGCTGCTCCACCACAGAGCCAGTCATCAGACTCACCACAGCAAAGGTGCCTGAGAACAGATCTATTATCTCAGTAACAGTAGGAAAT
Organism: Lutjanus campechanus; assembly: GCA_027495735.1. Classification (NCBI taxonomy): domain Eukaryota; kingdom Metazoa; phylum Chordata; class Actinopteri; order Lutjaniformes; family Lutjanidae; genus Lutjanus; species Lutjanus campechanus. Next base: position 24,746 of record JAJHUR010105986.1, read on the forward strand.
TTTATAACTTGAAACTGCGTTTATAGTACTGTATGGCTGACACATCACCCCTGTTGATTTAAATGATATCCATTATGCTTCTCTAGAGTATACTATAGATGCTCTGATGACACACATCTTACCTGTGGACACGTGTCGACCTGTACCAAAAACCATGTAGAGGACCACAGGGAAGAAGGAGGTGTAAAGGCCGAATATTGGTGCCACAGATGTGAGTAAAGCAAAGGCCATTCCTGTTTAGAGACATTCAAAAAGGGTTATTCAGTAAACACGTGTTTTTCCTCATCTATGGTCAGCATGTGAAATCCATCCTTAGGCAGGTTTTTAAGGGCTAAGCATACAAAGTTAACTGTGGAAAAAAAAAGTGGCATAAAAGTGATAATGTAAAATTTGACTGTTTAGCCTTATAGTTGTGAATTTAAACGCTTAATTTAATCAGGAAGGCACATTGAGGTCGAGCTCTCATTAAGAAGTGAGACCTGAGTACAGAGTAAAAACATTAAAAAATCAAACATATACAAACATAAAAACGATAATAGAAATAACATGGAAAAATTATAATAATATAACAATAAAACAGAACCTTGCAATAATTCTCAAATTCTATGAAAAATTGTCAATATTAATTATTATAATAGTATAATAATTCGTGTTCATTATCTTGTTTATTTATCTATTCTTTATAGCTATTTTATTGATGCTTCTCTCTATTTTGCTGTTCCCCTTTTTCTGCTGTTGTAATACTGCAGTCACTGTGGATTCATGAAGGATGATCTTATTTTATTTCATCTTATCTTAGTAGTAGCATTTAATGACAACAACAACAACAATAATAGTGAAAATAATATTAACTTTATTTGTATAGCACCTTTCTATACAAGTAACGAAGTTCTTCAAATATATCAAAAAGACAACAAAACAAAATTATACTGTATATTGAATTTAATTAAGTCATTTCATAATTTTTATTTAGTATTTATAATTAACGTAAATAAATATGTAATAGAAAACATGCTTTCTCTTCCTCTTTTTGTGACAAGCAGGTTATAACCAACTGATCCGGACGATATTTTTATTTACTCACCTTGGGGAATGTGAAGAATACCAACTGTCAGTCCTCCTATAGTATCTCCTAATATCCATTTCTTGAGTCTGTATCTTGGCAGCCAGCTGAGAATGGGCACTCTCTCCCTCAACAGGTGAAGGCAGGCTCGTCTTGAACACCTGCACCTTTCAATAAGTTTCTCCCGGAGACGCAAACTTCCAGTCGAGTCATCATCGGAGCCGTAGGCCTGTTTGAAACGGTCCTCCGTGTAAATATTCCTGTACACGGCCACAGAAGCGCTCATATTGTCCCGGTAGAGATGAGAGATGATGGCTCACCATGCAGGCGCTGTTGTAGAGTCAGTAAAAGTGTTGTCTCTAGCTATACATTTATAGCAGACTCTGCCCTGACCTCAAGAGCCATTGCATTTTCCTGTCAGACTCCGCTTAGCCAATGACATGGCTCAAAGCTCAACCTTTTTTGTTACAGTGTTGAAGAACTTTTTTCACATCTTTGTCCTGCCTCAGTCAACATAAAGGTGTGCTGGTCAACTTTTTCCTCTGGGTCCTACTGCTAAAAGGATTTTTTAAGAGTAGAAAGTGAGATACACATCCTGCCTTTACTTCATTTATAACCAGAGAAGGGGAGTAACAAAGAACATATACTGAAGTCACTGTATGTAACTAGAGTTTTCAGGTATCTGTATTTTATGTAAGTATTTATTTATCTGACATCTTTTTACTTTTTATCTTTTAACACAAGTATCTGTACTTTCTACACCTTACATTTTCAAAACAGGCGCATTACTTTTTTAATGCATTTGAGGGGAACTATTTTTTCTAATAACATTAAGACAAATTTCAGCCTAAATGAATGAGACAGAAACACAGAAAGGACAATTCATTGGTATATCCCTCAGTGCACATCATACACAACAAAGACCAAAATGACATAAACGACATAGGAAGAAAATGCTGTGAAAAGCATATCAAGACAAAAAACCTATATAAACCAACAACAACAAGATGGAAACAGCATAAAAATCAAAATGATGAGAACAACGTAACAGATTGTAATAAGGTGAAAACATGAAACAAGATGGTAATTATTTAAAACACGCAACGAGACAAAAACAACATAAAAGACACAACAAGATAAAACAGCACAAAAGCTATAACAAGGCAAAACAAAATGAAAACATCATAAAGAACACAACAATACAAAAACAACATAAGATGAAAATGATGTAAAGGACATAACAGGACAAACGGTGTAACAGACGTAACAGGATGTAAACTAAGTGAAAGACGTAATAAGACAAAAACAAGGTAATAAGATGAAAAAGTCATAAGATATAACAAGACATAAGATGAAAACAGTGCAAAAGATGTAACAAGATGAAAACAATGAAATAGAAGCAACAAGACAAAGACTGTGTAACAGACATAAGACTGTGTAACAGACATAACAAGATGTAAACTAAGTAAAAGATGTAACAAGACAAAAACAGTATAATAAGACAAAAACGGCATAACACGAAAACAACATAACAAGACACAACAAGATTAAAACGCAAAGACGTAACAAGACAAAAACGATGAAAGAGAAGCAAAGACGACATAACAAGACATAAAGAACATAAAAAACAACAACATTCACAGCGCAAAAGACAATGTAACAGGATTAAAACAACGTACAAGACGTAACAAGATGACAGCAGGGTAAAATATGCAACAAGACAAAAATGACCTTAACGAGACAAAAACAGATGGAGAGGGAGACTCGAGCTCACAGAAAAGGTGAGGCTCAATTAGCTTTGCACAGAAACAGCCAGTAGGAATCTCTCTCAGAGGGCAACTTTTTACTTTTATACTTTGAGTGCTGTACTTTTTCACTTTCACTTGGGTAAAGAAGTTTAATCCGTACTCCTACTTTTACCAGAGTATCTGCACTTCTAGTTAAGTAAAGAATGTGTGTATTTTTGCCACCTCTGCTCACAACCCCTCCCTCCAAACACACGCACACATACATCCTTTGCATTGCACAGTCCTCTCCTCCCTCATGTCCTCCAGAGAGCCACGCGGGAGGTACAAGCTCCAAGGAGGCACAATTAAGTCATACAATGTATACTACTGTGAAACGCCTACAGAGATCAAAGTCGTATTGTTGGTGGAGCCGAGGTGTAACCTCAAACCATGTCTGTTAGCGAGGAGTTCATTTCCGAGAAGGATGGATGTCTGTAATGGGTGGGTGGTGTTTAAGTTGTGTAGCCATAAGGAAAAGAGCTCTGGTACCCATGAGACCCCTGTGAAACTCAATCACACATGGCAGCCTGGTTCATGGATCAAACCACACCTTGACTCTGATCAGAGATTGCGTGTGATGACTGAGATGTTGTTCTTTGTCAGAAAGGAGTGATGACAAGGGATCTTTGGATAAATACAAAATAAAACAAGATGTGTGCGTCTACTGGCCATAACATATTATTGGCAAAATGTATCTTGGAAACATAATAGATAATCATAATTAAAATAGAAAGTGTTTTTGTGTATGAGGCAGAAGGTAATCAGTCATCATCTCAAGAGAGGTCCAGTCTGATTCTGGTGAATATAAAACAAAGGAAATGGAGAATTTACCTCTGGTGTAAGCCCAGCACTGGGTGCTGTGAATGGACCTCACCCAACTCATGAATGGCGTCTCCCATCCCCAGGCTACGTGTGGAAGTGCAGGCAATGCCACCGTTTTCTATTGTTGCACAGACCAACACCCAAGGATTTTTGCCTGAATGGGCTCAGACCTTGACTACAAGGGCAGAAGGTTTAAAAATGGACCGTATCACACGTTCACATCTCCAGCAAAGATGACGAGGCATCTAGTGTTGCGTTTGTGAAGCTGTTTTACCTTCATTGACCATCCAGCCAAGCAACATGAAGGCATACAGTGTATTTTACTGGCAATGTCAACCTGACAGGTGGAATCCAACATGTATGATCAAAGTTTCCCAGATGACAGCATGGTGTTTGTATAATTAAAATATTCTATAAATCATGTGATGCAAATATGAGCAAAACTTTTTTTAACCCTTATTTTAAAGGTAAAGTGTGTCAGATTTAGAGGGATCTATTTGCAGAACATGGCAGGTATGGAATACAATATTCATAAGTATATATTTATCGATGCATAGTCACCTGAAAATGAGAATTGTTGTGTTTTCATTATCTTACTGCCAAAATTCTCAGCCACAGCATGCCCATGGCACACTTTAGAGAGCTCAAAGTGATTTGGTGTCCAGGCTCAAGCTGAAAAATTGTTTGTTTGACTGGGGCCAGGAGTGCTTGAGCACCAGAGGCCTGGTGGTGTTCAGGGCTCCAGCTGGCTCACTGTAAAGACTGAGTCTGCAAAGACACAGTTGTTCATATCTGAAGACACAGGTACTTGTCCACGGAGGTTGCCATGTTGTACTGCCATGGTTCTGCAGTGGCCCAGAACAGGAAAACCAAAGCTATAATGAGCTAAACTTTAAGATAAGATAAACTTTATTGATCCCACCCCAGGAAAGCCTATTTTACACTTAGCTGGAATTATGCTTGTCCAAGCTAAACATCAGTCGATGTTACATCATGTTCAGTATGTTCATGTTTCTTGTATACTTGTATGCAGTAAGTTTAAGTTTGTTTTTATCTCTGTTTCGAACCAGCAGAGAACCAACCAATCAACTTGTTTGACAGACTGACTGAGGTTTTGAAGGTGTGTGTGTGCCAGCCCCTCTGCAAGCCTCTAACATACACCTTTAATACCCTTCTAGTTTGCCTGATGTTGTATTACCTTATGAAGTTGTGGTGTGTTAGCAAACAATCATCTACATCCAGCAGACACTGGTCAACATAAATATTTATTAAGAGTTGTGCTTCTACCTATCTGATGAATTTCCTTCGAGTGCAGCATTTGCTCTCCTTTTAGCTCTGCTTTGGTCTCTATCACCTCCAGAGGAAAATATGTTTGACTGTTTGACTTTATGTACTAGCAAGTTGTTGGGCAGGTAGCGCAGGTGTTTTTTCAAGCAGCCATCTGTTGCTGCTGGAAATGACACTGATGAACATGGTAAGACTGAAGCATAGAGTGAATTTTCATCTATTGAAATGGGCTAAAAGGGTCTCAAAAGCTCTCTAGAGCTGCAGAGGTGGAGACCTCCTAGAGACCTCTGACACATTGCATGTAATTATTTGATTCATTTAAAACCTTCATTAGTGCAGCTTTAATGTTATGGATATGAAATCATTTGTATTTTTATTCAGCGTGTCACCTCATCAGCCCAGAGGAAGCCATAATTAGCAAAGGGTATTTGTAATCCCACATACAGCGACAATGCTGGAGTCAGGTCAAATGATTTAACCCTGGTAAATGTCTCAATTTCTTTCTAATGGCTATTATTGATTCTAAATTTAAAAAAGGAAAACAATGGCTAATGTTGAGTGAAATTTTGCCCACACTGTTGTTATTCTATGAAAGAGAACACATTACTAAAGATTTAACTGGAGTCCAACAGGGTGTCGGTGGGAGGTCCAGTGATGCGATACAAAGGTAAAGCACTGGATGGACCCCCCACCCCCCACCTCCCAAATTGTGGTGTCTCACTACAGTCATGTCTCGAACTAAATGAAATAAACAGACATACATGAGTTGTTTTTGTTCCAGTGTCATATTCCTAGAATTGCTGTGTCTCTGGTGGAGAGGAGACGCAGTGATATAAGGGACTTTAAATGCCAGGAATGTGGGCCATTGTGTTGATCAGCTCCAGAGAATTTATGAACATACCGACGGAGTGGTGTGTCTGCAGGCTGTTTAAACAAGATATTAATCAGTGGTAAAAGGAACAATGAATGGAAAGGGATATGGAGTGTTAACCCCAAACTAGACGAAACCCCTCTGTTCCATCATAACACAGACAGCTCTTTATAAATTTAAACAATGAAAATGTGAATACCTGAGTGCCACAACAAGTATGTGTCATCCATACAATCCAATGTGCATTCCAGAAGCTCAGAAGACGCAACAACCAGGGTATCAACACCTTTTTGTGAACTTTTTTTTTTTCTGACAGACATGCATCTAATCTAACTACAAAGGAAGGAAACCCTGTCTGTCTCTAAGTATGTCTGTGTGTATGACTGTCCATTACATATCTCAACAACCATTCTTCTGATCTACTTTGCACTTGGTAGGTGGATTGCTGAGGTCCCAACTTTGGAACTGTAACACCTTGATTGACCTGGGCACATGAATCTGTGACAAGGTTTCATCCAGCACACTTTGTGCCCCACCAGCAGCGTTTCTGTCTAGCGTTTTCTATCTGTGCTGTTTGAGCTGCTGTAACATGAATTTCCCCAGAGTGGATCAATAAAGTTTTACTTATCTTATTTTCAGCAACACGGTGTTTTGCCATCCTGATTATGTTGATTTGCTCAGATTTTGTTGATTTGTTTTTGGGGGGTTTTGTGCTTCTAATTAGGCTACATAGGCTAGTGTTTTGCTAGCATTAGCTAACTTAAGATGTGGCTACATATGTCTCCCAACAACATCTTCTAACCATCTTTAAAATCTGGTTTACTTTTCAACACAGAGGAGCCTAGCACATAACATATCTAAGTACAGGAAACAGAAAAGGAGACATTAGACTGAAGTTCAAAAAGGGGCGGGACTTTTGAAAGGTTAGTTGTCCTGCTCTTAACAGGCACATGCACAGAATTACTGTGCGCTCTGAATGCTTGCAACCCCTGACAACACTGCAAACATCAATATGGGGAGCCAAGAAAAGGGCCCATTTTGAATCGCACTCCATACGAATGATTGATATTTTAAATGAGAAGTCACATTGTGCAAGATCACTTCAAATGTTTAAATATGTAAAAATATATGCATATCAAAACATTTCCGTTGCTCTGTTGTCTTGTTTCTATTTTCAGTGTTGTTGATGTTTTCCTGGAAGAAACTATCCTGACTCATATAAAACACTTATGCAGTGTTGTGAAGCTTGTAAAAACTCACACTTTGATGGCAACTGTAGTTATGTCTTGCAGCATACCTCATGATCCCAGTCTCCTTGTTGCATTAGCATTAATCAAATTATAAAAATATCTCATCCACCCTGTCTCCTTCATGCTGAGTGTGTGTCCTGATCTTAGAGGGTCTTTCTATTATTCTCGTCCAGGGAGAGGCTCGAGTCATTTTGTGGCCTATAGTTCCTGCTATTGTTCTTTATCTGCTTTTATGGGATGCTTGTCCCGACCCCCCATGGCATGTAACTTTGGAAATGACCTTGTCTATGAGGCTGACTGCTGGCAGCCAAACCTCTCCTTGTGTCGCTGTCTCCTCACCTCTCCCATCCCTTTCCGTTCGCTGCTCCTCTCCATCCATTAGTGTCTCTCCTTGTGCTGTCCAGGTATTTACATTGTCTGACTTATGAATCGTGTCTCTCTGAGGAATTCTTCCTGCCCGCTCATGAATTTGTTGTAATTTGTCACTCACGCCATACAAAGTTCCTGCAGGGGTTAAGAGCCGAGCACAACCCAGGAATTTGTCAAACAGCCCTTTGATGTGTATTGAAAAGTGTATTTTTTATGGTAGCTTGCCGGCCTCTATTATTTAGCTAATACAATAATCAAACAAATATTGTATTGTTGCCAATGTCAAACACTTTTTTCCTCTGGTAGTTGTTCTGTTCTTGACTGTACCTGTAATCTTGATTTCCCAGGGCGACACACTAAAATCTTATTACTTTTACTCGAAGATCTGTGATTTTCCATCTCATATTCACATTTATATTACTTATACATCTGAAGCCATGTTTGCAACTTGAGATGCTTTTCAGTTTCTTTCAAACCTCCTCTTTACTGTAAAACAGTTTTGCGTGACTCCAGTCGGTTTCAGAGTTAGATGCTGATTTCCTGTTCACTCTTGATGAACGTCTCCTGACCTCCACCACACCTACACTAGTCATGTCCATTCATCACACATCTGGGTCATGCATCTCCTGGGCGGGTAAGGCAGCAGCCGCCTACATCCACAGGCTCCCCAAGGAACTGTGTGAGCTCTTGTAGCATCCTCCACAATTAAGTTTTATGCTCTCATTAAGGCAACAACAAAGATAATGTCTTAAGGACTTAATGCATTTGAACCTTGGTTAAGCACATGGTCATACGGACACTCCCATCTGACTAAAGCAACATTATGTAACTCTTTTGTCTTAAGGTAACAGTTTTAAATCATTTTGTTGCTATGCAGACTTGTAATAGAATAACTGATGCCAGTTTCATTCCGACTCTGCACACTGTACATCTGTTCTTGCACTAAGTAACTTTGATGGCCGGGTCACCCACTATGTCACTGATTTTAGTGAAACTGGATCATATGTCATGAAGACAAGTTTTCTGGCTTTCCCTCTGATGTCTTCTAGCTGCTCTCCCTCAACTCTAGGTGTTTCCTGATGGATAGTGAAGCAAACTGCTGCTAAATATGGCTGATAGTAGCTAACTGACCCTTCCAAAGTCCCACCCCTTTTAGAGCCTTGCTCAACTTTCTCCTTTCCTGTTTCCTGTACTTAGATATGCTAGTTATATGCTAAGCTTGACTATATTGACAAAAACAAACAAGCAAATAAATAAATAATGTTAGCTAGCTACATCTGATAGCCAATGTTAGCAAAACACATGTAACCAGCTAGCTAATGTACCTCTATTGTTAGCTAAATAGTAATATAGCGTTTTGCTAACCTTCACAGAGCAATGCCAGTGTAGAGGCAAAGACACCAAAGAAGACATTGACGGAAGAATCTGAGTAAAGAAAAAGAGAATGTGACTTGGCAAGAAGCTGAGAGACAAGAGTTAATGTCAGACTTTCTATTTCCAAGAGTTTTGTGATACAAAAAGCTGCAAGACAATGAGCTGGGTTTCTAGCTGTTGGACCCGCTGGTTGTTCGGATTTGTTAGCAAAGTCAACTCGCCTCTTCCTCATGAAATACACATTAATTACATGTGTAGTTTTGTCTATATTTATAGCAGAATTGTGATAGAATTGTACTCTGAAACTGGGGGCACCAAACCACAAAAAAATACCAAATCTTACACAGTATTGCTTTTAGCAGAGGGTGTATTATGTATAGTCATTGTTTGGTGTGCTGCCGGTGAAGGAAGTGCACTTTAGAGAGCATATCTTCTGCTCTTCTATGTTGGCTACCAAATATACCAAAACAGACAATAAAAAGGTCAGCACCATGCCTAAGCATCCTGTCTATCATCTGAGAACAAAAGGTGAGACCTGGATTCCTGTTTGACCTTCCTTTCCTTACTGATAGTCACTGTCCTGTCTGTCCCCTGTCAGGATATGGTACCACACATGAAAAAAAACAAAGCACTGTGTTTATCGCCTCTCACTTCTGTCTAACTGTCACACACCCTTAAGGTGGAGTGCATGACGCTACGGTGTTATTCTTTGTGTCTGCCATCATGCAGTGCAGCAGTTTTTATCACCTCCAGAATAACAATTAGATTTACTAAACCATGTAGGGGAGCCTGTTTTGACCCACAGAGGGAGAGTCTGGTTATGGGATGTGTCACTTCCCAGCCCATGCCAAAGCATTGTGCAGCTCAAGTACACAATGGCGACACAGCCTTGAACCACATTGAAAGAACCACTGCTGCATTGTCTGCTTCACCTAACACTTCTGTCAACACTAGATTCACTTTCTACTGTAGAGCCCTTATAGTGTTAAACACAATAAAGAAACAGTATTTCCCTGTGTTGTGTTGTCATTTGAAGTCTTCAGGCAACACCCTACTGTATTTTTTTCATAACTGATGTGTATGTAACAATAATTAGTCCCAAATGCAGTACACATAAAATAGCAGGCTAAAAAAATAGAAGAAAGGTCCGCATCTACATATAGTGCACATATAGGCCTCTATGTTTCTGCATTGTTCTAAAAGATGCACAGTTTCTGCATGTTTCTGCACATAGAACTCAATCTTCATACTGTGAATTCAGTCATGGTGATAGGGCCCTGAAGGAAATTGTTTTTTTGTTTATCCACCAAAGGCACACCAAGAGGCAAGCCAAAATGTCAAGGCACGTCTGCATTCATATCCATGCAAAGTAGCCTGTATAACCAAACTAACCAAAGGCAATGAGTACCAGGCAATCAGAGGCAGCAGGTGGGGAAAAATAAAGTGTCAATCAATCAGGGCCTTTGATGTGTCACTCTTATTAATTCCCACCATCCACCAGCAGTGCGAACAGCAAAAACTAAGGTTTGCTTTGACAGAAGGTTTTTAAAAGATTTTATAAGGGTGTAGAATCTGCCTCTGTGTTGGGAAATGAGTAATATGTAAAAAGTACTGATATTAAATTAAATATTCATTCATAACTTTTTATACAGTTATATTTCAATAAAAAATGGTTGTTAAAAAATCCAGTGGCACACCTGGACTTACCTCATGGCACACCATTTGAGAACCACTGCACTAAAGTGACTCCAGTATTTCGTCATGTGCGTGAGACTCTGATGGAGTGGATCCTTGAGAATCACTAGTGCAGCCAGGTTCACCTCACACAGAGTTCACGGCTTGTGCTCATTACAAATGTTGACTCAACAGCTTTTGGTATAGTTTTTAGTGGTAGTGTTGGTGCTGGTGTGCACAACACAGTAATCCTCAAGGTCTGTGCCTACATATTAAAGGGCTGGTTCAATCAAATTACTGAAAAAGTAAATACCACTGAATATATTTAGTGTCTTACTATACAAGTAGTTCATCTGTGTCAATAGACATGTCACTCACATGTCATCACATCTTAAATTTCAGTAATTTCAGTCAGACTAACTAGTTCTAGCCTGCAATACAAGAACAAAGCTGGTCCTTATTTACACGGGTCATCAGCTGGTAACTGCTGACTTTTCTGATGGGACATGTAGTTTTAGACTTTTACCAAGCATGAACATTAATTAGCTTGTTAGATACAGCTGATACCATTGGCCAATTAGCTGATAAACTTGACAGCCACTGGCTGAAATGAGCAGCCTGGTTATCTCTGTTAGTGTTTTTCCACAAAATTAGCTCCGGTTCTAGCAACCCACTTTTCCCACTTTTCCGCCAGTTTTAAAGGATAACTTAGGTATTTTTCAACTTGGGCCCTATTTCCCCTTATGTATGTGTGAGGATGACTGATAGGTACAACTCATTTTAAAATTGGTTTAGTATTGGTTCAGGATTCAGAGAGGCGGATGCAACCAGCAGCCGCAAGATTCCATCACACACAGCCCAGAGGAAGTGAAGGGTAAGAGAGACGCATTGCATGCTGTTGACAGAGATTACACTGGCAATCTGATCTGGACTGTGGCGGAAAAAAAAGCACTTTTAATTCACAAGCTTTTACGGGACGCATTTGCCCTCATATCTACCATTCTAACTCGTTTTTGCCGGTTGCATCTGCCTCCTTCAATAGTGAACCAATTTTAAAACGAGTTGTACCTATCAATCATACACACACATACACATGGGGAAATAGGGCCATCCTTTAAGCAAAACCATTATAAGCAAGGATGCATCATCAATGGAAGGCATTGCACAATGCACAATGATCCATAGGGTACAACACACCAACGTCAGTTCTCACTTCAGGTCTACAACAAAAAACTTTTTTTTTGTCTCCAGCTGGGAACCAACTTTTGATGTTCCAAACCAATTTATATAAATGCTCTAAATGGTTCGAAATGTTAGTGGAAAAGGAAATCAAGAACCCATAGTTTCAATGATAACAAAGAACTGGTGTGGTAAAGAACCTGCATAAGTGTATTGTTTTCGAGTATTTTATTGAGATTAAAATAGTTGTTCAGTCATCAGTAACATTCCAACACTGAATTTTTCTGACGTCAGCCTGAAAGCTCTATAGGGTGGTTCAAAGGACTGCTGCATCACCAGACGCCCTCTACAGCACGTACCAGGCTGAGTGCAGCAGGGTGGAGGGCAGGGAGACGTGGACTCAGGGCTGTACTGGTGGTCACTGCCAGACCAACTTCCTGTCACACACGACGAAGTGATGAAGAAAGTGAAACAAGAAAGAGGGGTTTTGTACATTGCATTGCACTGGAAGTAAATAGTGCACAAAATCAATATAGGTATTGTGGCTGCATTGTTAGGCTGTAGTTCATGTTTTTTACCTTCTGAGACCTGCATCCTGTCTTATCTCAGGCCAGGTGAGTGCCACACCTAAAATCCACACTGTCAAGCCAAGGTAGCAGAAATAGTGTGCTGCAAAAATCTCAGGTGATCAGAAAGAAAGATGACAGATGGATGCATTACTTGGCAGAGTTCATGGTGTACTTTGTTGCTAAGAAATCCCAATATATGATGTCATGTGTCATGTGCATGATACAGTCTGCAACCATGATGCTCCAAAGAAATGAATATGATGCCAGTCTTGGAACCCTTTTTTAATTCTCCTCTCCTCTCCTCTCCTCTCCTCTCCTCTCCTCTCCTCTCCTCTCCTCTCCTCTCCTCTCCTCTTACCTCTCCATCACCTTTCCCTTGCTCCCATCCGTACTTATTCAGCATCAAAGGGCACCCGTGGCTCCAGCTAGATGGCCACTAGCTTCTCATTTCCTCTCATGCTCTGTAGCCATTCAGTGGTGGCGTGCTCCGTCAGGGCTGAGCAGACCCCAGGGAGTCCACCAGAAGCCTCCGCTAGGCGCTCACCGCCGCTTCCTGCTCATTTAAGAGAGCCCTCAGAATGGAGCGCCATTGTCCTGGCTGTTATCTGATGGCCCCACTCAACAGGCAGACAAAGCCAAGAGCCTGGGGGCTCCCCCCTCACCACCTCCACCACACTGACTGTGTTGAGACTCTCCTGTTTTTTTTTCAATAGCTCAAGAAAGGAGCTCTGCAAACACTGATAGATGCATAAAAGCACCACACATTTTCTGGGTATTTAAAGGGAGCTCATAGACCACACCCATGCTCAGAAGAGTTAGTAGTGAGTGGAGGAACCTGATCTATGCAAGCCAAGGTATAATTACGTACATTATACTGACAAGACCTGCAAACTGATCAGCTAACTAAGTTTGACTGATGGGGCAGCAATACAATAGTGACAACAACATATTAGTGAGAGTAGGAAAAACAAGTTTTTTAGACTTTGATATTCTTAGAATTAAAGGTCCAGTGGGTAAAATTTAGGAGGATCTATTGGCAAAATATGGCAAAAATACAACAAAATATTCATAAATATGTTTTTATTAGTGTATAATCGCCTGACCTGAAAGAACAAACATCCACACAGGAGAACCACTAAACTTCAAACCACAGAGATTCAGTTAGAAGCTATAAAAGTACTGAGAGTCTGTGGTTATAACTGGTAATAACTGGTCAAAATCAGCAGGGCATGGTTTGACTTGGCCATAAGTGACAATGGAAAAGCCTCATAAATCCTACACACCAGTCCTTTAAAATACAAAACAACAAACAATAAACAATGTCTTTTTCTGCTTTGATGACTTGAGTTATGTGTGGAGGTCAAGTCAAATTTATTACAGTATATAAACAGTACATGAGATAATCCATCCAAAAATGAAAATTCAGTCATTATCTACCCATCCCCATGCTGATTGAAGGTCAGTTTTAGTTTTTTTGTCCACAAAACACTGCTGGAGTTTCACAGGAAAATAGAGTTGCAGAATCTCCCAATCAATGGAAGTCAATGGTGACCATTTTTTAAACTTAAAGAAACAACAGGATAAATAATAAAATGCCTCCATACTGCTCGCCTGGTGTAATACAAGTCTCCTAATGCACTAACATGCTGAGCTGACTAAAAAGATTGTTAGTTACACCATGTTTTTAGCCTGAATCCTCACTGTTGATTTTTAGCTTGGAGCCATGTTCACATGCACACTGTCTGAACTGAGTGTGTGTGTTGTGATGGTGTGCAAACAGCATGTCGGGACTTGGATTATGCCAGATGAGCAGTATGGAGGCATTTCTTCTTTTTTTTTAAGTTGTCTTTTTTTATGTTTGAAAACTGCTCACCATTCACTTCAATTGTTTGGGAGATTCTGCACCACTGTTTTCCTTTGACACTCCAGCAGTGTTTTGCAGTCTCATAAAATAAATCATCATCTGCATGAAGGTGTGTAGATAATGACTGAATTTTCATTTTTGGGTGAACTATCCCTTTAACTTCAGTACAAACAAAAGACATGTTGCACGCTTTTGTGGGACAGTTAAGGTCTGCAGGGGTTTAGCAGGACAGTCAAACATGCCACAAACTTATCAAGCTACAGACCAGATTCAAGTTCCCAAAACAGGCCATAAAAACTTTGCTTGACTTTGCTGTGTTTTTAGAAACAAACTCTAAATTTGCTTGAAGGCATACCTTGTCATCAAGCACCATATTCAGATACATATAATTTAGATTTTAGTCCTAACAGTAATGACCAGTTAGAAGTTGTGTGACACAAAGTCATCAGCTTCTGTTTTGATGTATTTCGACTCCAGAGGAGAATTATGATTGAAGCATGGCCGAACTTCTTGTTCTCACATTTACTTTGACAGATGTTTTGTGTAAATAATATATGAGAGGGAAAACTGAACACATTGCCAGGGTGAACCAGTGGAGCCAAAAGTACACTGTCCTCTGCCAAATCTACCAACAACAACAACAAAAAATCCAATCCAGTCCAATCCAAAGTCCCACTGTCACTATTAAATTCTGCAGTTCCCAAACACACACTTTTGAATTCTGTTAAAAGCTGAAATTTCTAAAAAATATAAGCTCTGCCTGAGTTAACAGATGGTTGAGGTAATTTAGCTCAGGAAGGTCAGGTTGTCATCCTCTGCAAGCAAACTGCAGGGAGTCAAATGTGAACACTGGAAGCTGCCTGTTTTATTATCTTCTCCAGCTTCTGCATAACTAAAATGTTATAGTAGATAAAATCTTACAGATTGCATTTTAAAAATAGGATCAAAAGTGTCTCGTGGGACCTTTAACATTCAAGAGACTTCCTTAAAAATATACAGGAAATACTGCTGAGTGGTTCTGTACTTGGGCTCTTTCTGTGGTCGAGTCGATTTTATTTATTTGGCCCAAAATCAGAAATCAAATTTGACTGAAACATCTTAACAACCTGCATAACACACAACACCCTCAATTCAGGAAAGGAAAAAGTGACAGTAAACAAAACGTCAACAGGAAAGAAAGAGAGAAACCTCAGTTCAGTGTGCCACAACTCTATTGACATCAGTTGTTTTGCTAGACTCAGATTAAACTAATATATCTATTTAAAACAGTTATTAGAGTTCAGTTGACTCTTGATGAATAAACAACACTATAATATAATCCTAATATTTATTCATAGTTTTCTTGATTTCAGAAGGTTAGCCATTTAAGATAAAATCACCTATCTCCGAGATAGAAAAAAGTGAGTGATAAATAGAAATACAAGTAAAATACAAACAGGAAATAAAAATAAAAAAGCTATATATAATATATACACCTCACTTGTATAGAAATATGGATAACAGCACACACATATGTACACACATACTGTAATGCACACATTGTGTGTAGAAAAAAATCTATGACATGGAAATTCATTCATTTGTTTCTGTGGTTGTTGTTTCAATTGAAATTGGACACAGCTTTTGCTGCTAACCACTGAATCTTTTACAGTCTCATTATTTGTTCTTTGTGATAAAAGTATAGAATATTTACATTCTTTAGGCAGACTTAGTGCATTGATTCATATTATGTGCGTCATTTCTTTGGTTAAGAGGCACAGGCCCTTCTGTGCCCTTGAAACAGACATTGATCTGCTGTTTTAAAAAGTCTTACATAAAAGTGTTATTTAGACTAAATAAAGATCAAATAACATGTGCAACTAGTCTATTTATTGACTAATACATGTCTTCGTTTTACCACAACTTACAAAAACTAGAGAAACACAAGAAATGCTGATATTCAGTGGCAGCATGGCGTGGATACAATATGGGAGCAGTGTCCTCTTGTGGAGAGATGCGATAAAACAAATGCACCAGCGTCTTTTTTTCCTCTTTATCCAGAAACATCTTTGTCTCATTTAGCAGGGTTTTTTTCTCTTCTTCTGTTTGAGACTTTGCCCCACACACACCAAAAGAGAGAGAGGTTAGGGGGTTTCCTATAGAGACACCATTGTGTGTGCTGTATCAAAGGGAGATTTGTTGAAGGAGCTTTGGTGTGCTGTGGTATCACCCACATCAGTCAGGGCTGCTCGTGCAGATGCCTGC